>PVJS01023073.1:0-29951 GCA_004027185.1 Glis glis | reverse complement strand
GCTCTCTCTTTCTCTCTCTCTCTCTCTCTCTCTCTCTCTCTCTCTCCCTCTCTCTCTCTTCACTTAGTGAGGCCCTCTGTAACTTCGTGAGACCCAGTTTCAAAATAAAGTATAAAAAATAGGGCCGGGGATGTAGCGCGGAGGTAGAACGCCCCTGCAAACCCAGTAAAGTTTCCTTCCTTCTTATAAACCTTCAGTGGCTCCCCATCCCCTGCCTGGCATGCAGATTCATGCTCTGGCTACTGTCTCTCTCATGCATACCACCTTCAGCCAGACCGTAGTTCCAGAAATTTCCAAATGTTACATGCTACTTCACATCTGAATCTTCCAGCCCATAGGATAAGTGCTCAGTGCATTTTTGTTGTTGTTGTTGTTGTTGAGTAATTAAAGGAATAACTGAGTGGGCTTCCTCTACCTGGAATGTTCTCAACTTTTGTCCATTTGCTTTAGGTTAGCTAAGAATGTGTGCTTCCTTTAAAATTTTACTCTACTGTGAAGTCTTTTCTGACCCTACCTAGGCAAATTCAGGTACTCTTTTTCTCTGCTCTCTTGCCTTTTTAAAATCCTGATTCATGTAGGTGGCCTCTTTTATAATACTTCTTATATTGTAATTATAATTGTTCACACATTTTTTACTTCAAAAACTTGAGTGCTGAGATTGTTTTATTTGGATTTTATTTATTTATTTACTGCTTGTAACTCTACATATTAAGTTTCATCTGATGTGAAACTTAATAAAATATATATTGAATAAGTAAGTGAAATACTATGCTTTCCTCTTTTGTGGCTTATAACATTTATTTTTGTAATTGACTTTATTGTCTTCATAATTGAGTGAATTTGTTTTGTGTTTGCATTTAATTTCAGAGCTGTGCCTTATGCATAAATACCTTAGGGCAGCATATATTTAACCCCTTCCTCCTGTAATATTCCCCCATGACTTATCACTATAACTAGAATAAGTTTCAACTCCAAACTCTTTACTAGGGCATGTAGAATTCCTACATCATAGGTCTATACATAACTCTCCAATGTAACCTCTCATTTATTCCTTTTCCTTTCAAGAGGAATTGTGTTCCATACCCAATAGCTCTCTTTCTGTATATTTACATGATTATTCCAAGTTCATTCTTTCCTAGTAAGCCTTTGTCCGGGATGTTTTTTTCCCACCCACAGGAAAGCTTTCTCCAGATATTTGCATGGCTGCCACATTTTTCATCCTTGAAGTCTTCGTCCAATTGTCTCTTCAGAAAGACCTTCCCTGACTCCCTCTAGCTAAAATAGCTACCCTGTTTCCTTCCCCACTGCCCACGTTATTTTCAATTCCATTTAGCTTATATAATTATTTTTATAGTTCTTACAAGTAATGAAAATAATTTTATTTATAATTTTAGTATCCCTTATCACACCAGAATATAAGCTCCTTGAAGGCATTTTTTTAAACCAAGTAAACAATCTTCTAGAAGCCTCTCAATTATTTTTTGACTGTGACTAATTATAATACTGTTTCCTCAACATGCACTCCAATTTGTTCTGCATTTTCTTTTCATTTACTTTGGCACGGAATTCATTTTTTCCCCATATTTGTAAACTTAGTGTTTTTAGGGATGTCTCTAAATAAAAATTCAGTTATTTCATGGCAATGAAACCCAGATATATTCAATCACAGAGATAAGCTCTATGTTATTAGTCTTTTCTAAACTATATAAACAACTGTGCTTCTCTTCATCTTAAAATTAATGTTGGGATCTCTGTGCTAGTTTTATATCTTTGTGGACTTTTGTTTAAAGCTTTTTTTTTTTCTGTATAGTTTTCCTTTTGCCCACCAGACTGTGAACTACGGGAGGCAGGGACACCTGGAGTCCTTTGGATACCTGTGGTGTTGAATAACAATTGAGCTGAGTGTTGAGCTCTTCAGTAAACTCTGGTTAGTTCTGATTGCAACTGAAGTGGAGAAACAAAAAGGAAAAAAAAGCCAAATCAACAAAAACATTATTAATAATGATTATAATATCTCTCTAGCAAACTTAGTGGAAGAAGGATGTTGGTATATTCTAAGATCTGTCTTACAAAACTTTCTAAATCATCTCTTTTTATTGTTTGAAAACTGTTGCTCATGTTATCATGATTATAATTGCATGTACTTTGTAGCTGAGGCATTCTATTCCATCCACAATAGCTTTCTTTCTGTATCTCTACATGAATATAATTCAAAGTATATAATTAAAAATTTTCCAGGGCTATCACAAAAGAAATTTGGTATGGAAAGACACCTAGACACATATATACTGAATGTTTGTGGCCCCCACACACATTCAAATATTGCAGCTCGACCCTGTAATGTAATGATGTTATGAGGTAAGGCTTTGGGGAGGTAATTAGGGTTAGATGAGGTCTGGAGGCCAAAGTCCCCAAGCGCTATAATAAAATTCCCAAGAGAGTTTGCTTCTTCAAACTCTTTGCCATGTGAAGATACAATGAGAAGTTGGCTGTTTGAAAACTAGAAGAGAGACATCACCAGAACCAGCCATACTGGAGACCTGATCTGGGACTACCGACCTCCACAACTAGATGAAATAAATTTTTGTCTTTTTATAAAACACACAGTCTACATTAATTTGTCTTATTGGTCCAAACTGACTAAGACAACTTCTTTTCTTTTTCCTTTTATGGTACTGGAGATTGAATCCAGGGGCATTCTAGCTACATCCCAGTCCTTTTTTTTTCAATTTTTAAAATTTGAAACAGGGTCTCGCTAAGTTGCTAAGGGTTTTGCTAAGTTGTGGGGCTTGGCCTTGAACCTGCAATCCTTCTGTCTCAGCCTCATAAATACTGATATTATAGGCCTGTTCCACCATGCCACCTTGACTAAGACAACTTCTACTAGGAATATTTTACTTCAAGGAAAAATAAGCACATAAGTAAATATTTTTACATCCTCGTGGGGTTAAGATCTCGGTGCAATTAAATGCATAAATAGGTAAACAATGCTCTTTTGGGAAGATCAGATAGAAAATTACTTCTTACTGTAATTGAAAGAGATATTGCATTATAGCATTTTTGATATGCTGAATTTATTTGCAGTGTTTATCATATATATTTTATGGAAGTAAGAGTTTGAGTATGTGTTTATCAAATTAAAAATTGCCTCTAAGATTGTTCATTATGTTTTCTAAACTTTATCACTGATTATAGATACAAGACACTTCTATCATTCATTTTAAAGACTGTTTATTAACTTGTCTTTAGGCTAGCTCAGATTGCATATTGCTAAGAAATTAAGTGCTTTGGACAATCAGTAATTTGCATAATTATTGTTTTGGAGATAATTCTGTAGGGAATAGTCTGCATTTATGAATATTTATAAACTATCTGATTTATAAGCATAGAAACAATGAGTAGAAGGTATTGTTATCTAGTTGTTTGGAAGATAATAAAATGTCCAGAGAGAATAAATGTAATATCTTTGGTACTGCTCAAATGACTTCATCACTAATACAATAGAAAAGAAAAAGTGTAAGGGTAAATTTATTATTTAGATTATTCTTTTGATTTCAGAAGATAGCCCTGAAATCCTCAGTATAGTACTTTATATTTGAGTGTATCTATGTATGGTGATACATATGTAACATGTATGAATGATGCATGCCATGTTTTTATTTTTATGATGAGAGTCTAGATCAAGATCTTGCAAATGTAATGGCTGTGAATTAAATCTGGCCCACAGCCTATTTTTGTAGTTTTTCTTTTTTTTTTCTTTTGTGGTACTAGGGAATGAACCCAAGGGCTTTCTACCTCTGAGCTATACCCCCAGCCATTTTTTAAAAATTTTTGAAAGAGGGTCTCACTAAGTTTCTGAGGGTCTTGCCAGATGGCTGAGGCTGGCCTCAAACCTATGATCCTCCTGAGTTATTCTCCCAAGTACTGGGATTGCAGGCATGCACCACCATGACTAGCTTTACACTGCCTATTTTTGTGAATAATGTTTTGTTGAAAAAACAACTGCTCATTTATTTGTATATTACCTGTGGCTGCTCTCATGCTATAATAGCAGAATTGAGCATGGTCTGCAAAGCCATGTCCTTTACAGAGAAAGTTTATGACTCTGACCTAGATATTAATCATATAGATTCAGCTGACTCCAGAATTACTATATTGCCATGTTTTTAAGTGTACCATATGCTTTTCTTCCTAACACAGGTTAAAAAAAAGGAAGTCCACAGGTATCAATTTAAACAAGATCCAAGAAATCTTTTTGATCCTTACCTTATGTAGTGTGTGTGTGTGTGTGTGTGTGTGTGTGTTTTGCTGGGGACTGAACCATTGTATCATTGAGCTCTACCCCCAGCCCTTTCATATTTTTTATTTTGAAACAGCAATGCAAGTTACCCTGCATTGCTGGTTGTGAATCTGTGATCCTTTCATCTCAGCCTCCCAGGTACTGGGATTGCAGGATGTGCCACTGTGCCTGATTCTTCTATATTTATAATCATAAGCATTCAAAGTGAAGATATATAAGACACCTTAATACAAAAACCAAAGATTCTGTTACAAAATGATGTAAATGATGTCAGTGTTTTTTAAGTACCCAGGACATTTAAACACAAAAGTTAGCATGCTGTTGATGGTGTGCACTGTGACCCTCCAGAGCCACCCTTTTCATTAAAAGAATAGTTTTCAGCAGTTCTCCTCCCTCAGCTTACAACTGAGGACAAATGAGAGAAATCACTTCTAATGTAACTATGAAACATATTTTATATTTTATTTAAATATTTCCAGTTCAATAAAAATATTGAATCAAATAGCCCCGAAGTTTTTCTTTCAATTTTATAATTTTCTTCAAATTAATTTAAGCATTTATTTACTCTTTCAAATAATCAACTTATTATGTTATTAGTAATAAAAATAGCTGTTTTCATGAGGTTATTCTTTGTAGAGATGAGTCACAAGAAAGTAACTGCAAATGAAGAACTAAGTAAGTGGAGAGATATATCACATTCATAGATTGGAAGTCAATGGTGTGAAGATGGCAATTCTTTACAAATTTCATAGATTCCAAATTATCCCAAAGAAAATCTCAATAGCTATTTTTGGTAGGAACTGGTAATTTGATTCTAAAATTCATATGGAAATGCAAAGACCTTAGAATAAAACAATCTTGAAAAAGAACATTGCTGTAGCACTTAAGTCACCTATTTTTAAGATTTACTTTAAAGCTACAGTAATGAAGACAGGTGTGTTACTGGAAGAGGCAGATAGGTCAATTGAACAGAATTGAACATATACATGGTCAGTTCACTTTGGCTGAAGACATCCAAAGCTATTCAATAACAGAAAATGGAGTCTTCAACAAATGGTCATAGAGCAACTAGAAAGTGAACTTCTACTCCTGCCTCACACTATAAAAACATTAAATCAAAGTGCATCATAGATGTAAATTTCAAAGTTAGAATATAAGGCTTCTAGAAAAAAATTGAATGTCAATGTGGCTTTGGATATTTGAAGATTCCTGAGATAAGCAAACAAACAAACAAACAAACAAACAAACACCCAGCAATAAGAAACAAACAAAAGCCCTAACCACAAATTAGATAAATGGGGTTTTAATAAATGTTTTTCTCATCAAAAAGTATTAAAACAAAAGCAGCCAGGCATGTTGGTGTATGCCTGTAATTTCAGCTACTCAGGAGGCTGAAGCAAGAGGATTGCAAGTTGGAGACCAACCTGGGCAACTTAGTAAGACTGTCTCAATATATAAAATAAAAAGGGGTGAGGATGTAGCTCAGTGGTAGAGCACCCCTAGGTGCAGTCCCTAGTACTGCATAAGCAAGCAAACAAACAAACCCAAAACACAAAACAGAAACAAAAAAGAAACAACCCCTCCTACCTCCCCCCATATAATATATAAAGAATTCTAAGTCAATTATAAAAACTAAAAGATGAACAGGCTAGATCAGATATTTAAAAATAAGGGAAATGAAAAGTAAGCATATGAAGAGGCATGCTTTTTGCTTTTCAGGGCATGGCTAGATTTCTTGGGAAATTTACTCTTCTCATTTATGCCATTATGTCTATTAATTGTTATCTGTGCAATCATTTCATCACCTCCTTATTCCCATATTCAAGCAAGTAGGAATACATCTACGTGTGGAGGACACAGATAATAAACTGTTTGGCAATGTGTGGTGTTTTACTGGTATCACCACCTGTTAGAGCTCCTCTAATAACCTGTTGCCTGTGTTTATGAATAGCCAGGTGGAAGAGCAGGAAAGTTTGCTTTTGGAAAGCCATTTGAGCTCTCCTCAGCCTAAGTAATTTAGAATGATTGCCCACTCATCCTCAGATTTTTATTATTTAACCGTTATTAAATCTTTTCATACATTTAGCATAGTTTCATGGTAAAGATAGAGACAAATTTTAATATATATTTTGGTGGTCCTGGAGATTGAATCCAGAGGAATTCTACCTCTGAGATACACCCCAAGCCTTATTTTCTATTTGGAAACAGGGTCTCACTAAGTTGCTAAGGCTGGCTTTGAACCTGTGATCCCCCTGTCTCAGCCTCCCAAGTACTGGGATTACAGGCATATGCCACCACGCCTGGCTTAAACATATTTTAAACCAAAAGATTGTCACAGATTTTATTTTTTATTTTTATGCTTTATTTTGCATTCATCATATTCCTAATATTGCTTTTTGTTTGTTTGTTTTCTTGAGTTCCCTCCTGTTCAAAAAAGACCCTCAAGGTTCTAAAGCTGCCCTTCTGTTTCTGGACTATATCTGATGCTAATGCATACTGCCCAGAAATCTCTATTGTACAATGGCCCTGACCCTCCCTGCTGAATCAGGACCCTTTCTCTACCTTTGAACCCTTTGGCTTCATCCAGATGCTAAAATCTTCATGAAAAGACTTTAGAGTGGGAGCTCCTGCTCTCAGTGCTTCCTAAGTGTGACTTTCAGTGATGCACCAAGTACCAAAAGGTTTTTGTGTGTGTTCTGTTGAAACCTAGCCTTTCTCTTCCTTATGAATTCCCTTGACCTTGAATTACTTCACTACTTCTGAAGCTACACAAATATCCCTTTCTAAAACTTCATTTTCCTTCCTTCCTTCCTTCCCTCCCTCCCTTCCTTCCTTCCTGGAATTGAACCCAGGGGCATTCTACCCTGAGCAACACTTCCAGCCCTTTTTATTTTTGTTTTGAAACAGGGTCTCCCTAGGTTGTTGAGAGTCTCCCTAAGTTACTGAGGCTGTCCTGGAACCTGTGATCCTCCTGGGATTACAGGCATGTGCCACCACACCCAGCTAAACTTCATTTTCTTTGGAAGCAAGGCCCTACTCTGCTTCCACTTCCATTTGACATTTCTTGTCTCCTTTCATCTGGATTTTACAAGGCCAACTGTTGGTACCCATCTCTCTTCAACCCTTTCAGATTTGAAACTTTGCTGGATCTGAGTTTCTTTCTTCATTTTGGTCACAGATCTTATATCAAGAAAAAAGACTTTTAAATTAGGTTTTTATCTATTTCTATGGAAAAAGCTCTGACAATCGTTTCTATTTACATAATCACGTATTTGATTTTTCTTTTGGGGGTTTGGGGTGTGTGTGTGTGTGTGTGTGTGTGTGTGTGTTAGATCTCCCTACTGCATTTTTTTGCTGCTGTGGCACAAATCAGATTTCAATGTTCCAGGCACAAAACTCAAAATACCCTTTTAACTGGAAATAATGCATTTTTTCTTCCTTTTAGTTCAAGAAGATGATACAGCCTCTGCTTCAAGAATCCATTCTTACTTTTTAATTTCTAATTGAACTTTACGTTGAATAAACCTACACTCTTCTCAAAATTAGTGATAATTAAGTCTTAGTAACATACCACTCCCTTCCTTATTAAGAAACAAGATTAAGCTGGGAAAATGAGTTGGGATAATGAAATCTAAACCATATATTTAACCAAAAAGTTGAACTGCATTCTAGAGTTTAATCTATTTGAAAAAAATCTTTCCTAATTCCCGAAATGCATTCTTAACTTCTCCAGGACTATGTTTCTGCACACTTCCCATGGCAAAGGGTCACTTGTGTGTTTTGCTACTATTTGTTGAGCCCACACTGAATTTTTAACCATTCCGTCGATCAGATTCTTTATATATATTATTTGCTGTATAAGCCTGTATCTACAATGGATTTAGAATTTAAGAGCTACATAGTTCTAAAAGCTTGGCGTTTTTGCAGTGATCTTTCTTCTCAATTACCTATCTACGGTTGAATTATCATTATACTAGAGCATATCCAGTGGAGGAAAATTTCCTTTGAATGTAGATACACACACACTTCTACAGCCTTCGACTGTTGTGCTGTTTGCCAAGAGGCATAAGCATAGGAGAAATTCTTTAGGCAAATGTTCTTTCTATATTATTATTAGCTAGGGCTTGGATCTCAAAGTTGTCTAAACTGTTTGAACTATAGGTAATACATCAGTACCATGCTTTTCCTTCTAACAGGCTGAGTGACTCCATTTGCCTAGGCCTAATTGCTGGTCTGATTCCTTGGGTTTTACAAATTTTGCAAAAAGAAGTATGCAAAAGAGAATCTAAGAGAGTAATGTTCTTCTTGTCAGAGACAGAGTTGACCTGAACCTTCTCTTCCATGTCTTCTTCTTTCTGGAGCTTATCCAAACCCATTATACCCAGTATCTTTCATGGGATTGAGAGATGCAAGAGCAATGAGTAGATGGATATAAATAGGTTTTGGTGGGGAGATAATAAAATTAGTTTTCAATATTAACATTCTCCTAAAATTCCAGTAAGTACTTTGAAATACAGGACCGGAACCTGGGAAAGGAGTTAGAACTAGAAAAAGATGTAGAAGTCATCTGCTTCAAGTGTAGAGTCATGGGAGCAAGTGGAAGACTGTAGTTAATGAGAGTTAGTATGAATCTGAGAAAAGAATGCCCAGGTGTGTGCTAGCTCTATCACATTGTACTCATGCAAGTGATCTAATAGCTATGATCCTGTTTTCTAATCTCTCAAATGGGGTTTGCCTTAGGTTTTAAGTTCCTTTCTAGCTCCAAAATTGTACTGTCTTAAGAAATTGTTAAAAGTCAAAATGCAGAGATAGCGCGGACATAGAGCATCTATAAGTACCCAGTGGAATTGAGACTTAAGGCAAATTTCAAAGCTGAGAGTGACTTAAGAATGTGCATATTTGAAAGAGATTATTTGTTTCTTGATTAACACATGAACTTTTTTCCCCCCTGATGGGTAGTAGGGCTCAATTTCCATTAAAATTTCCTCTTCATAAGGTAAAATGCAGTACTCTAAGCAGATTACAATAACTGTGACTAATGACGGCTTAAGCATCAAAAATTAGAATAAAGTGAATGAATTTTAGGGATGATATTTCTACAATAAAATAGCAACTGATTACAACCTGAATGTGGTATGAGAGTAGCAAAGTCAATTGCTTCCAAGATTGCATACCTATGAGATACTATAATTGAAGATGTGGCATAAGAGGAAATGGAAATTAATGAGTTGTAATCATATGGGTGTCTTTATGAGGGGGTCAAAACACTTTACAGACATCAAATTAAACCTTAGTTTGTCTTTAAGAGGCAGGTAAGAGAACAGATATTATTTTCAGTTAGCACTGGATGGCTGGTGTTTATGGGGGTAGGCACATGGTCCATGCAGAGGCAATCAGGTATCATCACTAAAAGCATGGCTCTGCCTTCAAAGGGCCTGTATTCAACCCCTCAAAGCACCACCTCATCAGTCATGTGTCCTTGGGCAAGTTGTTTGTTTAGGCTTTAGTGTTTTTGCTTACAAAATGGGAATAATAATGGCTATTAGTAGTTGTTAGGATTAAATAATATGTATAAAGTATTTTTAATAATGTCTGCCACATAGTAAATGTAGTTAATATAAATTGCTACTACTATAAAAATGCTGTGACTATATATAACCACATGAACACCATACAGAGAAGCTTTGGTGTATGTAAAGGGCAATGTTTCTTCATTCTTGTTTTAGGACACCCATTCTGTAAGTGTCACAGGTCTGAGGAAGACAGGGACTATGAGGGTCCATGTGGCAGTTCATAGTGTGGTCTCTATCAAGTTGACATTAATGATATAACAGTGACTTAACCTTTTTTGAGTACAAACTTATTTATGACATTTCTTTTAAGATAGATGGAAGTTAATAACAAATAACATCTTTCTTCTTCATTAATTCTGTGTTCTCAATAGTGGTAGGCACTGGGGTGGCCTAATTTGTTTGAAGGATATTTCTCCTCATGAAAGGATCAATGAAAAGCAAATACTTTGGAGATTTTGTGCAAGGTACAAAACTAGTGAGACTGTAAAAAAGATAGATGAACAACGTCAGATGAGTAACCTGTTGTATATCTTTTGGATTCTACTTCTCTTCCTCCCTGCTTCAGGATTTATTTCTCCCCCATCTTTTTAGTTAATCTTTGTGTCCTCTGAAAAAATCTTCTCCCTTAGCTCATTAATCCATACTTTTGATCATTTAACAAAGTATATTATTTAAAACAAAGTGGTTGCCTCTCTCATTCAGATCACCTACTGAACCACCTTACCATACATATATTATGTGCATGTTTTAATTTGCACTAATTTATGTGCATCTTTGGGAACCCTATTTCAGTCTGTTTATATGGCATGATTTATCAGTACTATCGAAATGGTCTCTCATGTCAGAGACTATATCTTCTATTTCCACTGCATCTCCCTGGGTACCAGAGTCAAAATGCTTGAAAACATTTATTAAGGACCCAGTGATACTTAATGAATATTATTGACTAACAAGACATTTATGCAATCGAGATAACAGCAAGATATCTGAGAGATTTGTGGGAAATAATCAGAGAAACAGAGGCCAGAGGTGTACAGATTTGAGTTTTATCCATGTAATGAGAGTAGTTTCACTAGACAAATGTCCTAGTTTTTCTCATACCTCTTAATGCATGTAAGCATTCCATATCTTAAGCATTTCCAATGCCTTTTTTAGTATACTCTTATAAAATGTGTATGCCTTTCTCTCTAAGAAAGATGCAAATTGAAAGGTGAAAGAATGCCATAATTTATATAATAGTATTGTATTTTCTTTCTAATATTCTCCAGTTATGGAGAGCGTTAAGATTATCCCTGTTAGCTAACTATGTCGTGGACTCTAATTTAAAAAAATGAAGCCATTTTTACCTTCTTGTGACATATAATCATCAAATTTTCAATAGCCAATGTGACCTTCATATTAAATCTAAAATAATTTATATATTATTTGAAAAATATGGAGTATATTTGACTTATAAATATAATTTGATTTATCTTATTTTAACATGGAAAACTTTGGGAGGCATTTGTCTATAAAATAAAACAGAAGAAAATTTTCTTCACCTAGGGCTATAAATGCAAGAAGAAAAGAGAAAATTATATAAGCAGTGAGATGTATACTGAAGATACATTTTTATAGTAAACACTATGGTGCATAATTGACTTAGTAATTTTCTGTTACGTAAAGTAGTCAAATGAGCTTCACTTCAGACAGATTACATGGGCCATAAGTCAGGTATAATCATAACGTAAATATTCATAGACTGTGTATAATTTATGGTAATATATATGTGCATAGTGTATGTGTACATACACGTATTTTGTGATTCAATCCTGAGTACATACACATCATATTTATAATAGATTCTGATTAAAATATATTGAAAATACAGAAATACATTAAAGATAGTATTTATTTTTAAAAATGAATCTCAAAGATAAAAAATATTATAACAAACCCTAAAGTTCACATAACATAAAAAATTTTATGGTGATTGTCATTGATATTAATGTCATCACTCATAGAAGACAGGGTAAAAGAGAGGACAAGAGCACAGAATATCAGCCAAACCAAACAGTCATGGATATAAGCATATGTCTGACATGTAAAATAAATTTGGTTCTTTCTACTAAGCATATCAGGAATTAATATCAATTATATTCCAGGGGCTATTATGTAACTTAGGCTAATGGTCTTTGGGCCTCAGTACATTCAGTTATTTTCATAGCAAGCACTTTTCAGTTCAGGTGCTTAACATGGTATTAAGGTAATGATCAGATAACAAGTATACTTTAAATAAATGAGGGCTTATTTGCCTCAGAGTGACTGGAGTGGCTTCTTCCATTTGTTATCACTTTGCTACTCTCAAGCATCATTACATTTTGTCCCTTGTTCAGATGAAGAGGGCATTGGGTCTAATACCAAGAGGAATTTTTTTAGTTCCCAGTTATAGCTCATTTTGAAGGAATATGTATTAGACTGTTTGTGAAGACCACTATTATATGAAAATGGCCACTGAAATATAAATAGAAGGTTCTTTAATTGGGATATTTTCATGAATTGCTAGGGTAATTTTTTTTTTTTTTTGCGGTACCAGGGATTGAACCCAGGGGCATTCTACCTCCGCGCTATACCCCGGCCCTATTTTTTTATGCTTTATTTTGAAACTGGGTCTCACGAAGTTGCGGAGGGCCTCACTAGATAGATAGATAGGTAGATAGATAGATAGATAGATAGAGCTGAGGCTGGCCGCGAACCCGGATCCTCCGGTCTCCGCCTCCCAAAGTACTGGGATTACAAGCGTTCGCCACCACGCCCGGCTAAGCTAGGGTAATTTTTACATCTGTATAGATGGTATTGGAAAACTCAAGTTTCTATGCAGTAGTTCTGTGGGCCAAATGAAGTATTTTATAGAAAAAGTCAAGGTAAGTACAACTGCTTTTAAATTTACTTGAGATGAGAAGAAAAACGATTGTCTTTTCCTCTATTTGTCAATGTATTATATATAACTATATCAAAGTCACGACCAATAGATAACACAGGATGTGTAAATGAATAGCAAAATGGCAGAAATACTGGTAAAGGTTTATTTTCATTGATACTGCTTTCTAATTCTCAGTCTGGAAAAATACATAGTAGTTTTATTAGACATGTTGATGCGAGAAGGGAAAAAATAGAAAAATAATTGTATAAGTATCCGAAGGCTATCATAATGATATCTGGCATTTGAGATGGCTGTGATTTATAATTGTTCAGTGTTTTTTCAATAGCAAAAGGGAAATGTTTTGAAATTCTACCCAATATGTTGGTTGTGGAATATCTTGGTAGTCTTGTTAAAACAGTCCCTCAACAAACATACACACTTTCCAAAAAACAGTTCAAATTGTAAATTGATGGCCATCTGCCAAAAACATCCATATTGAAATATAAAGGCTGAATATATCTATATGTAGTTTACCACTAAAATATAAATTAATAAAACAAAATGCTATTTTATTCCAATATTTCTCAAAAATAATGCCTTCCATTGTAAACTTAGAGTTTTTTGTTTGTTTGTTTTATGGTACAGGGGATTGAACCCGAGACCTATCCTCTACTACTGAGCTACATGCCAGACCCTTCCCAGAGATTCTGACTTAATTTGTCTGAAGTGGGGCTCAGGAATGGGTAATTGTTTTAAATTCTCTGGGTGATTCTGGTGTGAATATATGAGTGAGAGCTAATAGTGTGTACCATGGATGCTGAGAGGAAAGCAAAGACTTGAGGGTGAACTGAGACTCTGTTGAAATCCTGGCTCTGCCACTGGCTGGGTGCTCTCAGATGCTTCCTGTTCGAGGACATGGGAAATATAAATTCACAGATTTCATAAGAACTACACTTGGTAATTGTTATGATTTGGGTCAGGAATATCCCCCAAAGTCTCATGTGCTCAAGGCTTGGCCCCCAAATGCAGCAATGTACAGAGATGGGGATGTGGGGAAGTGATAGAGATGAAGGATCTGACCTCAGGTTGTGGTTTGGAGCTAGGAGGTCTTTCAAAAACTCATGTGTTAGTTAAAGAGAATGCAGCAATGTCTAGAGGTGGGGCTTTGGGGAAGAGATTGGATCATAAGGGCTTTAACCTCATCATATTAATAAAATGGATTCATTTGAATAGACTACTGGGTAGTAAATGTAAGCAGATGGGGTGTGGCTGGAAGAAGTAGGTCACTGGGAGAACGCTCTTGGGGATTATATCTTGTCGCTGGCCCCTTCCTTGAGTGTATCTCTTTCTCTGCTTCCCCACTGCCATTAACTGAGCAGTTTTCTTCTGTCACACTCTCTTGCCATGATCTTTGGCATCACCTCAGGACCAAAGCAATGGAGTTGGGTGACTATGGACTGAGACCTCTGAAAGCATGAACCAAAATAAATTTTTTTGGTCACCAAAGTTGTTTTGGCAGGTATTTTGGTCACAGCAATGAAAAGTTGACTAAGAGGAAATTGGTACTAAGAAGTGGGGTCATTGCTGTGAATGTACCTGAAAGTGTGGTTCAGAAGTTTTTGGAACTGGTTTGTGGGAAGAGTTTACAAAAGTTTACAAAAGTTTGGAGATGCAGGCTAGAGAAGCCTGAAAATATTTTAGCCTGAGCTTCATGAACATTCTGGTGGGAGCTTAGAAGACCAGAATACTGGTAGGAATTTGGAGAGTAAAGATTGTGTTCATGAGGTTTCAGACAGAAAGGAGGACTCTGTTGGGAATTGAACTAGAGGCACTACTGGGTATTGAACACAGGGGCATTCTACCTCTGAGTTATACTCCCAGCCCTATTTTACTCTTTAATCGAAATAGGGTCTCACTAAGTTGCAGAGGGCCTCACTAAGTTGCTGAGACTGGCTTTGAACCTGCGATCCTCCTGTCAGCATCCCAAGTACTGGGATTACAAGTGTGCACCACCACACTCAGCTCTGTGAGGCTAAATTTAAAGCTGATGGACTATTTAATCTGGTGGAGAAAATTTCAAGGAGGCATAGCAGTTAGACGGTGGCATGGGCATTGATGGTAGCTTTAACTCAGATTTACCATGAGACCTGAGAGCAAAAGGCAGAGCAGAAAGATTTGAAAAACTTGCAGTTTGGCCAGAAAAGCACATGTTTTGAACAAAGACAATAGGAAAGATGTCTTAACGGACTCTCAGGAATCACCAGACCCTGCCCATTGCAGGCTTAAGGGTATAAAAGGTAAACTAATTTGAAAGACTTTGCTTTGGGAAGAGAGTGCTAGGGTGCTCTGCTTATACAGAGTCACCAGAGAAGATGTTTCCCCAAGATTTGTTTCACCATGATCAGTCACCTAGGTCCTCAGAGGCCATTGTAGTCAGGCTCCAAGTGGACCCAGCTACTGTTTGAGCTGGTGGCAGAACTTGACATTTCCACATAGTGCTGGTTTTGAAGGAATGCAAAATGCTGGAGTTATAGGGTCATGAAGGCTTCTACTGAGATTTCAGAGGAAGACCTAAGAGGCTATACAATATGTGTCAGTATTGGAACCCTGCAAGGGTGATGCCTAAGCCATAAGCGTGAGGCTGAAGCTACAATATGTACTTCAGGAGTTAGAAATGCCACGAATGTGGTAAGCGTGCCCAGGAAAGCTGAGGGCAGCAAGCAGACCTGGCCTACGAGACAGATGCTGTGTGGGCTGCAAGTGGCAAGACCATACAGGCGGGGATCCCTAAGCCCTTGTGGCTGACATATTGCCACGGTGTGTCCCAGATGCTGGATATGGAGCTACAAGACTTGTTTGCCCTGCTGAATTTCAGTCTTGCTTTGGTATAGGAATGTTTGCTATGTGCTATTCTACATTGTATGTATGTAACTTTTGATTTTTTTACTCAATATATATTTAGGTCAAAATAATTTGTTTCTTGGGTAGTTTTTATATGCTAGGTGCATATAGTTCTCACAGTAATCCTGTGAGAGAGGTATTATTGTTAGGATATCTTTTCATAGATGAAAACATTAAGGTTTAGAAAGTTAAATAATCTGCTAAAAAGATTAAATTATTAAGTAAATGATCACATAACTACAGAATGAATGGGGACGAGAGGAGCAGAATAAATATGGATAAACTCTAAAATCAAGAATGGGCACAGAAAGAAACATGATTTAGAAGCAAACTTGAGGGTAATCCAAGACATCAAAAGTTTTTTTTTTTTTTTTTTTTGTGTGTGTGTGTGTGTGTATGTGTGTGTGTGGTGCTGTGGATTCAACCCAGTGGCATTCTACCTCTGAGCTACACTCCTGGCCCTTTTCATTTTTAATTTTTTTTCTATTTTTAAATAAAATAGGCATTTTATCATAAAATATTTTAACAGATCTCCCTTAATAAGCAAAAATTATAAGGATCACAGGTTATTAAGTAAAATTTTTTTAAACATGCTTTTATTGGTGCATTGTAGTCTCACATCACAATGAATATCAATTGGATATTAACATACATGCACACATGTATGTCCCCCACCGCCTCCCCCCGATATGGAGTACCAAGAATGACGTTGGTATATTCTCATATGTGAACATTGTTTATGATAGTAATTCCATTGATTCACTTCTTTTTTGCCCTTCCCCTTCCCTTGCTCCACTGAGGGTTTTCCATTATCTTCCGGAGTCCCTTTTGTGTCCCCACTTCTCTCTAGGTTATGCATACTAATGAAAACATATTACCCTTCTCTTTTTGTGATTGGCTAATCTCACTTAACATAATGTTCTCCAGGTCCTTCCATTTTCTTGTTCGTTTTTATTGCTGAGTAGAATTCCATTGTGTGTATTTCCCATAATTGTGTAATCCACTCATCTGTTGATGGATACCTAGGCTGGTTCCATAATTTGGTCACTGTGAATTGTGCTGCTATGAACATGGGTATGCATATATTACTGTAGTTTTTCTAGTTTCAATCCCTTTGGTATGATACCCAGTAGTGGTATAGCTGGATCATATGGTGGATCCATTCTCAGTTTTCTGAGGAATCTCCACACTGATCTCCATAGTGGTTGAACTAGTTTGCAATCCCACCAACAGTGTAGAAGAGTCCCTATTTCCCCACATCCTCGCCAACATTTGTTGTTTGACTTCTTAATGATAGCCATTCTGATTGGGGTTAGATGAAATCTTATAGTTTTTTTTTTCAGTACTGGAGATGGAACCCAGGGGCATTCTACCTCCAGGTTACACCCCAGCCCTATTTTTTAATTCTTTATTTTGAAACAGGGTCTCACTAAGTTGCGGAGAGCCTCACTAAGTAGCTGAGGCTGGCTGCCAACCTGTGATACTCTGGTCTCAGCGTCCCAAGTACTGGGATTATAAGCGTGTGCCACCATGTCCGGCTTCTTAGAGTAGTTTTGATTTGCATCTCCCTGATTGCTAATGATGTTGAACATTTTTTTATGTATCTACTGGCCATTTGTATCTCTTCTTTCGTGAAGTGTCTATTCATTTCAGTTGCCCACATCTTGATCGGATTATTTTTTTTTTAGTGTAAAGTCTTTGAAGTTCTTTGTATATCCTAGATATTAGACCTCTGTTAGAGGGATAGCTTGCAAAGATCTCCCATTTTATAAGCTTTCTCTTTAGGCTCTTGATGGTTTCCTTTGATGAGCGGAAGCTTTGTAGTTTAATTCTATCCCACTTATTAATTCTTGTTAATTCTGTGCTTTGGAGGTTTTGTTGAGGAAGTTTCTATCTGTGCCTATATGTTGCAGTGTTGAACCTATGCCCTCCTCTAGTAATTTCACAGTCTCTGGTCTAAATTTAAGGTCTTTGATCCATTTCAAGTTGACTCTGGTGCAGGGTGAGAGGTAAGGATTTAGTTCCATTTTTCTACAGGTAGATAACCAGTTTTCCCAGCACCATTTGTTGAAAAGACTGTCCTTTCTCCAACGTATGTGTTTAGCACCTTTGTTGAAAATCAATTGACTATAAGTTTGTGGACTTGTTTCTGTATCTTCTATTCTATTCCACTGGTCTATGTGTTTGCTTTTGTGCTAATACCATGCTGATTTTATTACTATAGCTCTGTAGTATAATTTGAAGTCAGGAATTGTGATGCCTCCTGCATGGTTCTTATTGCTGAGAATTGCTTTAGCTATTCTGGGTCTTTTGTTTCTCCATATGAAATTAATGACTGATTTTTCTAATCTGTGAAAAATGATGTTGGTATTTTGTTAGGTATTACATTGACTCTGTAGATCATTTTTGACAGAATGGCCATTTTGATAATATTTATTCTGCCTATCCAAGAGCAGAGGAGATCATTCCATCTTCTAAGATCTTCGATTTCTTTCTTCAGTGTTCTATAATGTTCATTGTAGAGGTCTTTTACCTCTTTGGTCAAGTTTATTCCTAGGTATTTGGTTGGTTTTGAAGTTATTGTGAATGGAATTATTTTCTGGATTTCTTTCTCAGTGGATTCATGGTTGGCATATATGAAAGCTATTGATTTTCTTAGGTTGATATTGTATCCTGCTACTTGGCTGAATTTGTTAATCAGCTCTAGTAGACTTTTGGTTGAATTCTCTGGGTCTTCTAGATATAGGATCATATCATCTGCAAATAAAGATAATTTTAATTCTTCTTTTCCTATTTGAATTCCCTTGATATCCTTCTCTTGTCTTATTGCTCTGGCAAGAGTTTCAAGGACTATATTGAAAGCAAGTGGTGATAGTGGGCATCCTTGTCTTGTTCCTGATTTTAAGGGGAATTCGGCAATTTCCCCCCGTTCAATATGATGTTGGCTTTGGGTTTCTTGTATATTGACTTAATGATGTTGAGGTATGTTCCTTCTATTCCAATTTTCTGTAGAGTTCTTAACATGAATGGGTGTTGAATTTTGTCAAATGCTTTTTCCACATCTATTGAGATGATCGTGTGATTCTTGTTTTTAGTTCGATTTATGTGGTGAATAACATATATTGTTTTGCGTATGTTGAACCAGCCTTGTTTTCCTGGGATGAAACCAATTTGGTCTTGGTGTACAATTTTCTCAATATGGTTTTGAATGCGTGTGGTTAGTATTTTATTTAGTAATTTTCTTTTCTTGAGGTATCTTTATTTGGCTTTGGTATTAATGTGATGTTGGCCTCATAAAAGGAATTCGGAAGAATTCCATCTCTTTCAATTTCATGGAATAGCTTGTGAAGTATTGATTTTAGTTCTTCTGTAAGGGTTTTATAAAATTTGGCTGGAAAACCATCTGGACCTGGACTTTTCTTTAATGGCATTCTTTTTATTGCTATCTCTGTGCTTGCTATTGGTTCATTCAGGTTTTCTGTATCCTCTTGGTTCAATTTAGGTAGGTTGTATGTGTCTAGAAATCTGTCAGTTTCTTCCACGTTTTCTATTTTATTGGAATATAAGTTTTCAAAGTAGTTTCTTATGATCCTCTGGATTTCTCCACTATCTGTGGTGATGTCCCCTTTTTCATTTCTGATTTTGGTAATTTGGGTTGATTCTCTCTTTCTTTTGGTTAGGTTAGCTAGTTGTTTGTCAATCTTGTTAATCTTTTCAAAGAACCAGCTTCTTGTTTTGTCGATTCTTTGTACTTTTTTCATTTTATATTTCATTAATTTCTGCTCTGATTTTAGTTATCTCCTGCCTTCTACTGGCTTTGGGCTTTGACTGTTCCTGTTTTTCAAGATCCTTGAGGTGTGTCATTAGGTTATTTATTTGGAGGCTTTCTGTTTTTCTTATGTGGACACTCAGTGCTATGAATTTTCCCCTTAACACCGCCTTCAAAGTGTCCCATAGATTTTGATACATTGTATCTCTATTTTTGTTTAATTCCAGGAATTTTTTTATTTCTCCCCTTATTTCTTTTCTGATCCAGTCCTTGTTCAGAAGTATATCATTCAGTCTCCATGTACATATGTGATTGCTTTTGGTCTTCCTATTGTTAATTTCCAGTTTCATTCTGTTGTGATCTGAGAAGATGCAGGGAATTATATGACATCTCTTGAATTTGCTGATGCTTGCTTTGTGACCCAGGATGTGGTCTATTTTGGAGAATGTTCCATGGGCAGCTGAGAAGAATGTGTATTCAGGTGTTGCTGGTTGAAATAATCTTTATGTGTTTGTTAGATCTATTCAGTCTATAGTTTTCTTTAGGTCTGAAGAATCTTTATTCATCTTTTGTTCGGAGGATTGATCTAGTGGCGTGAGTGGTGTGTTGAAGTCTCCCAATATTATTGTGTTTGGGTCTATTTGGGACCTGATGTCCCGAAGACTTTGTTTTATGAATGTGAGTGTGCCCACATTTGGGGCATACATGTTTACTATCATTATATCTTCTTGTTGGATTGTTCCTTTTATTAGTAAGAAGTGACCTTTGTCTCTTCTGATGTGTTTTAGCTTAAAGTCTGTTTTGTCAGATGTAAGCGTTGCTACCCCTGCTTGTTTTTGATTTCCGTTTGCATGGTATATCTTTTTCCATCCTTTCACCTTTAGCATATGAATATCTTTGGTTAGAAGATGAGTTTCTTGCAAGCAGCATATAGTTGGGTTATGCTTTTTAACCCACATTGCCAGTCTATGCCTTTTAATTGGGGAGTTGAGTCCTTTGACATTCAATGTTATTATTGAAATATGATTTTTGTTTCCTATCATTTTGAGTTCTATTTTCTGTTTGCTGTAGTGACAAATCTCCTTGTTTAGTTGTCTACCTGATAGAGTTCACCTCTCCTGTGGTTCTGAAAATTGCTTGTTTTTCCTTCTTTGTGATTTATTTCTTTTAGGATTTTCTTCAGTGTTGGCTTGGTCCCTATGAATTCTTTAAGTGTTTATCATGGGACATTTTTATTTCTCCATCAATTTTAAATGATAGTTTTGCTGGATTTATCAGTCTTGGTTGGAAGCTGTTTTCTTACAGGGTCCAGAGTAATTCATACCAATCCCTTCTGGCATTCCTGACTTGGGTTGAGAAGTCTGGGGTGATTTTTATTGTTTTGCCCCTGTATGTCACCCGTTCTTTTGCTCTTGCTGCTTTTAGGATTCTTTCTTTGACCTCTACTTTAGACATTTTAATTATTACGTGGTGTGGGGAGGGCCTTTTTTGGTCCTGTCTTAACGGTGTTCTATATGTCTTTTATATGTGAATGTTCAAATCCTTTTCTATGTTTGGAAAATTTTCTGAAATTATTTCTTTGAAGAGGTTTCTTATAACCTTGGTCTGTGCTTCTAAAACTTCTTCGATGCCTTTTATCCTTAGATTAGGACGTCTTGTATTGTTCTGTATTTCTTGGATGGCCAGGGTGTGTTGTTGTAATATCTTCTGTATATCGTTGACTGTGTTTTCAGTTTTGAATGAACTGTCTTCCACAGGTGATACCCTATTTTCCATGTGGTTGAGCCTGCTAGAGTTGGTTTCTATTGCAGTCTTTAATTTGTTTATTGACGCCTTCATTTTGTTCAGAGTTTCTTTCTGATTCTTTCTTAGAGCCTCAATTTCCTCCTTCATCTCCACTACACTTTCTTTGAGGCCTTTCATCATTCTGAAGATCAAAATTCAGAATTCTCCCTCTTGCATTTCCTGCAGGTCAGTATCAGTAATCTCACTTGTTGATGCATTGTGAGTGTTTCTTGTTTCCTCATTGTTCTTCATTCTCGTATTTTTGGTGTTTTCAATTTTGTGTTTCTGTTTCCTCTGCATCATCTACCTTTCTGTGTATAAGACCTCTTGATGGTCCCTGTAGACCCAATTGGGTCAGTATGCTGCATGCTCTGGTTCCCTCCGTCTGGTTGACTGGGCACGGTGTGTGTGTGTGTAGGGGGTGGGCACGCAGGCTCTGGAGCTTGGGTGGTGGCATGTTGAGGCACACTTTGAGGCACGGTGTTGGGTGCTGGCTCCGAGGCTCCGGTGTCAGTGCTGGAAGGTGCCCGGTCTCCAAGGCGCGGGTGCTGGGGATCACAAAGGCCCCAAGGGATGCGCACGGTCTCCAGGTCTTGGGTGGCATCTCCGGAGGGTTCCTGCACTCCGATGCACGACACTGAGGATTGCGTGGGCTCCAGGTCTTGGGTGGCGGTGCCTAGGGGTGCATGGGCACTGAGGCCCGGTGCAGAGAATCATGCGCGGGCCCAAGGGAGGAGCGCAGAGGGTCGTGCAGGTAGTGGCATGGAGGGTGGGCGGGGTCGGAGGCATGGGTGTTGGGTATTGCACGGGCTCGTAGGGCAGTGGGGGGGAGGGGCATGGCTTTGGCAGGAGCCCAAGCTAAGGCAGCCTTTGAAGTGTACTCACGATCTGCTGTAGGGATGGCCCCACCACTCACAGAATTCTGCTCCAGTTCCTCACCCTGATTTGATGGTGGAGGGGTGGGGGGGCTATTAGCCCCGGCTGTAGGGTCCGGGGGAGGATGGTTCCTTTCCATTCCTGCCGACACGGGATTGCAGTTTTCTGTGAGTTTCTGTAGCTGGTAGACTCTGTGTCTGTTTAGTCATACTCAGGTTATTGGATACTGGGTTTTGGTTCTTCTATGGCTGTGTGATATTGTTCAGTACTGAACCCCCAAGGTGATTTTGAGACAGGCTCGTTTAGGGGCACCTATCCCATCACCATCTTGGATCTCTCCTTCCATTTTTAATTTTTGAAACAGGGTCTTGCTAGGTGGCTAAGAGTCTTGCTACATTGCTGAGGCTGGCTTGGAACCTGAGGTCCTCCTGTCTCAGCCTCCCAAGTACTGGGATTGCAGGCATGTGCCACCATACCCGACCAACATAAAAACTTAAATCACTATAAACACCATTCATTTAACCTGTTGTATTAGAAAAATTATATTTAAAAATATCAGTGTTTGAAGAATGCACTGATAGCAATGTAAACAGATATTCTTCAAAAGCAAATTGACAAGAGCCTGAAAAGTGTTCATACACTTGGAATCATAAATCCTTCTTCTGGTATCCATCTTAAGTGAATTAGATATAAAAATATATGCATTATTTGAAATAGCATGATATACTAGCTAAGGTACTGAACTTGATACTTTAAGTATTTAATAAAGGGTCTCTTTGCAAAGATATGGGCTGGGTACAGGGAACTCCAAGGGATAGTGTAATACCTCATGGCTATTACGAAGATGGTATGTGTGCATGTGTGTGTGTGTGTATGACACTTAGACACTCATACCTGAAAAGGGGAGGGGAGGAAGCAGTTACTGGAATACAGCAACAGAATAAACCATGTGGAAGAGGTCATTTGATAGAAGATCTGACCTTTGTTTGATAGACTTATTTAGCCAGCAGTGACTGTGGAGAGGGAGATCCTGGGGAATAAATATGCCAACATCACCCTTCTCTCCTTCTGTTCTCTTGCCAGTGTCCCCATTGACCAATTCCAATCAGGAGCAAGAGAGCCCATTTTATTATCCATACAAGTCAGTTTCATGTGGCTCAGAGCAGGGTGAAGGCTGAAGAGTGGATCTGGAGGGGCCAATGGTAGATATCTAGCCCCAAAGCTTTCAACTGAAATGGCAAAAAATCAGCAGGAATCATAACATTCCATCAATAGGGGAATGGCTAAACTATTTCACAGTTGCTCAGTAGAATATTAAGCAGTCATTAAAAATAATAATTAGAGACAGGCATGGTGGCACACGCTTGTAATTCCAGTACTTGGGAGGCTGAGACAGGAAGATCCAGATTCATAACCAGCCTCAGCTACTTAGTGAGGCCCTCCGCAACTTAGTGAGACCCTGTTTCAAAATAAAGAATAAAAAATAGGGCTGGGGTGTAGCCTGGAGGCAGAATGCCCCTGGGTTCAAGCCCAGTACTGCCAAAAAAAAAAAAAAAAGAATGCTCTTGGGTTCAATCCCAGTACCGCAAAAGACAAACAAACAAAAAAATTAGGAAGACTAGTGAGCAACATAGGTGTAAGCTTATGGTAAATGACAGATTTTAAAAAGGATATAAAATTACATGTTCAATTATAATTGAACTTAAATTCATAAATTGACAACAAGCAAAACTGAACAGCAAAAATGAAAACACTTGTGATTGGATGATGATATTATTCATAGGTGATTTTTGTTTGTTTGCTCTTTCTCAATTCCTCAAACTCTCCTAAATGTTATTTTTGCTCCCTTTTCAAGGGTACATGTAAAAAATCATTTTATTGGTGCATTGTAATTGTAATTTATAGGGGCTCACAGCCAAGGGTTTGCCGTGATTCTAAGGGAAGACTTTGGACTTGGACTTTTGAGTAGTGCTAGGTTTTGCATTGTGAGATGGCCATGAGCTTTTGGGGGCAAAGGGTGGAATGTTGTGGTTTGGATCTGGAATGTCTCCCCAGAACTCATGTGTTCAAGGCAATGTTCAGAGGTCGGGCTTTTGGGGAAAGATTGCATCATGGGGGGGGGGGTCTAGCCTCATTAGTGGATTAATTCATTTGATGAATTAACAATTTGAATAGACTACTAAGTGGTAACTCTATGTGAGTGGGACGTGGCTGGGGAGCAGAAGAAAGAAGATAGAAAAGGGCCAGGGACAAGAAATACCCTTGCAGGGCAGGCCCCAATGACCCACTTTCTCTAATTAGACACCACCTCTTAGTTTCTATCACCTCCTGCTAATGTCATTAATCCATGAATAGATTAGTCCACTCATGAGGTGTACTTGTCAGATTTCCCTTCCTTGACCAAAATACGTGCCAAGAACAACTTGGGAGAGGAAAAGTTTATTTTGGTTCATGGTTTGAGTGGTCTCCATGGTTGGCCAGCTCCATTGCTCTGGTCTGAGGTGAGGCAGACCGTCATGGCAGAAAGGCATGGCAGAAGAAAGCTGCTCACGGCAGTTGAGAAGCAGAGAGAAAGAGTAAGGAAGGGGTTAGGGACAAGAGCATTTTTTAGTTTCTGATAACCCCAGGCATAGGGTGACTTCCTCTTAAAATATTAAGGTGAAATGAGTGTCACCACTCTCCATATATCATCTAGTAAAATTTTCAGCATTTGCAAGGATCCTTTGCGAGATGGGGCTAAAGTATAGAATTACTGGGCTCTTATTTCCTCCTTCTTAAATTCTCAGGGCCTGCCTCTCCATTTCGCTTCCTGCTTCTGACACTATTTCTAATTTGTAATGTGCCACTGGGCAAGGTCCCAATCTCTTTTCTACCAAAAGTCTCATCAACTTTAAGTGATTTTATTGAAGTTTTGTGATTCAGCAAACGAAAGTTCATAACAGATAGCCTTTTCCTTAAAATTTTCTTGGCCATTTATGGCTCACAGGCATTTTATTGGTTGTCTCTTCTCCTGGGGTCTGACCTTTCATGATGCTGTGCTTCCTTTGTTTCGCCTTCAAACTCCATCACATGTTTTCTTATATTTTTTTCCTCCTAAATCCTCAAATAACTATTTATCCCTTAGTTCTCTATTTGGATCACTTATAGCCTATTTAGCCAGACTTTAATTTTTGCCTCTAAGTTGTCAAACATGATATTTTGCTAAATAAAAACTGCCTCAGAAAGGAATTCTGCCAGTCATCAGCATGATCATTTTCCTTACCATTGTACAATGTTAGCATAACTAATTGTAATTAGTATTATTTTATATTGCTTTTCATTGTTGTTCTCCAGAATAAATAGCAAGTCATTGGGTATAGAAATTCCAAACATTAGTGGGCATAAGAATAGGCTGTAGTTTGTGAAACTGAGTTTCTGCCAGAGATTTTGATTCAGTAGCTTAGCAATGCAAAATTTAATGAACATCTGAGCTGATTCTGATGTAGGTGGCCTGTTTATTACATAGTAGTGGAGACATGATTTGGTTCAAGCAGATTCTAGTGGAGAAGCACAGCCAGGTGTGGTGGCATGCACTTGTAATCCCAGTACTTGGGAGGCTGAGACAGGAGGATCACAAGTTCACAGCCAGCCTTGGCAACTTAGTGAGGCCCTCTGCAACTTAGTAAGACCCTGTTTCCAAATAAGAAATAAAATTGGGTTGGGGGTATAACTTGGAGGTAGAATGCCTCTGGATTCCATCCCCAGTACCAAAACAAACAAACAAACAAACAAACAAACAAACAAACAAACAAACTAGTGGAGAAGCACCTTTTTATTTGCTGCTGTGTATCTATTTGTCTACCTTCTGGTTAAGAGATTCACTTAATTGAGGATGAGAGGAATGACCCTGTTCTCATGCATCTTGTTTGAATGAGATTTACAATATCTGGAACTGGGGGTGTTTTCTATTTGCCTTAAGCCAAACAACAGAACACACTGCACTGATAAGAGTTATTGGTTCAGAAATGTTTTTATAAACCATTACTAGAAAATTAACCAGCTATTTTCATGTTTGTATTTTTTTTACACTTGCTGCAGAAGTGAGCAAGCTAAAGAAAGCAGGTAAGAGTTAGAACTTGGTGGTACAACCAGCTTTTTGCCCATGGGCTGAACTTACATGAACTGATACGTCCCTTTTTGCTTAACCTGTAAGGAACAGACTTAGACATAGAAGAATAGAATTGGGTGAGCTGAACCAAAGATATGAGCAATTAGGAGTTCCCATCTCTTTGTAGAAGGATGTTGCCAATCTTTAGGTAGTGATACAACAACTAGTTCAATCAGTGCCTATCAAAACCTGGGACACATATGTCTATAGTGCTTGCAGCAATAAAGGGAAAAGTTCAGGATGGTAGAGTATATTTGTTATGTTTTAACGTCTTCATTGAGGTATACAGGATAGAATTAAGCTAATGCTGAAATTATCACTTTTGACAGCAGAAGAAGAAAACATGGAATTTTAAAGTAAAGCTCTTTCTGTTTGGGGTATATAAGCCAGGAAAACTTAAACACTGATACTGTGGAGCCAGCAAATGTAAAATAGCTAAATGGTCAGCCCCCAGCTGAGACTAGCAGTAGTGGAGGCAGGGAAGTGAAATCACAACAGAAGGTATGACCGGAGCCTGGGAAAGCCTGAATGTCCCTCTCTGGACAAATGGGACAATCACAGTCACTGCCATTGTAAAGATGCAGCCTGTGGACATGAGTGCACACACACACACACACACACACACACACACACACCACACAAACACACACACACACACACACACACGATATACTTTGTAAAGCCACATCCTCAGAGTAATTAAAAGATTTGGTGATTTAAGGGGGCAATAGTTTAGAATGAGCATTTTAATAAGATACCAGATCATTTTGATATAGTGAACCCTTCAACCAAACAGTGCTAATAATGGTTTAGTGCCATGGTTCTTAAATTTAAGCATGCATTAGTCCTTTGAGGAATTGCCTCCGCAACTTCGTGAGACCCGGTCTCAAAATAAAGTACAAAAAAAAATAGGGTCGGGGGTGTAGCGTGGAGGTAGAACGCCCCTGGGTTCAATCCCTGGTACCGAAAAAAAAAAAGTATAAGGAATTGGTAAAACATGCATTACTAGGCCTCATTCCCCAAATTTCTGGTTCAGTAAGTCTGGGCAGTACCCAACAACTTGCATTTCTAACAGGTTTCCTGCAGCTGATTCAACGACCACATTTTAAGACCATTAGTTTAGTACAATTGTTCTCAAATGTGTGTAAGTTTTTCCTTAGGAGACATTTGTCAATATTTAGGAACACTTCTGGTTGTCACAACAAATAGATGCTACTGATATCTCATGGATAGGGTACAAAGGTGCTGCTGAATATCCTATAATGGAAGGACATCAACCTTCTCCCACAGCAAAGAATTACCCAACTCTAATGTCAGTACTGCTGAGGTTAGGAATCACTGGTTTAGTGACATTTTCTGGGGCCTGAAGTGTGGAGGGTGTGCTGGTCTCCTAATGGCAGCAGGTGCACATAATTCATATGTGCGGAGATGATAGGGAGTTTGGCTTTGCTGGAAAAGAGCAGTTAGTGGGATTTGCCAAAGACATTTTATAAATGATATAACTCCACACTTAATGAGCCACTCATTTCCTATTTTGCTCTCTCTCCCAAAGAACTTTTCTGAATCAAATGATCTCTTTGAAATCAATGGAAACTGTACTCTGGATGGGAGAAGGGATGAAAAGAAATAGTTATGTTAATTTTGACTTAACCAAGGTTGGTCATTCATTTTAATTAAATTGTGGGCAAAAATGATACAATTGAGTGAGTACCCAAAATGTTATAAGTAAATGACTCTGAAGGAAAACTCTGTTAATCATAAGTGAAATTTAGTGGATTAGCTAATTTTAAAAAATCCTCTTTATAAGGCTGCACATAGAAACTTAGATACTCTTAGCAATCTGACACTTGCTGCCTAAGGTATAAACTGAAACAAGCAGTTTTCTTAGTTCTGCTGTATTCACAGCAGTCAAATAATTGTAATAACTCCAAGGCTGGCAGAATATTATTAAAAGGTAGAAATCTGACAGGTGAGATTTTTTTCTCAGAGACTGGAGAAAATATTGAATTACTTTAAGTTATAGATGGTGGTAGCAAAGAAAAGTAAATCCATTTTTTTAACAAGGTCTCTGTTATATAGGTCACATTTTACTGAGGCTTTTAAAAAAACTACTGATGATGGACCTGAGCTAAATAATCTATTTGTGTAACATGACATAAATACTCAGATATTGAGTAGCCTAATATTTAATGTAGGACTGACCCCATGCAAACATTTTGGTAAAGACCTCCTTACATTTTTTAAAAGGCAAATTCTGCTCTTCATTCTACTCCTCTTCACTCAGTAAAAGAGGTAGAGGGAATGAAATTCTTGAAGAAGAAGACAACTAGAAGGACAAATTCCCAGCCAGGAACTTTACCTCATTCCTCATTGTTTCTATTATTTTTCGTAAGCTCACCCATACCAATCTTGGTTATACATCTTTAGTAAATGACCAATAATATCTTTAGAATTTTTAGGTATGATCAATATTTTATGTATGTAAATATATAGCACCATGATCATCATTATCAATAGTGTGTACTTTCTACTTCTGTGGGTTTTAGTTTGTATATCTGTAAAATGTTTAAAAAATTTTTTTCTCCTTGAAATGCTTTTGTCTAATAGGTATATTAGGAAATTCTAATATGTAAGTAAAATTTGATCAGCTGCTTTGATTGAATCCTAGTTAGGACTGGAGATTGGGAGAGTTGAGACTTGGTTCTCCTGGTAGCTTCTAGAGGAGTATCATGAGGGTTTTAAGATTACAAAGGGCACAGTTTAAAAATAAATGGACTAATTTTTTTTTCATGTGTGTGGTACAGGGGATTGAATCCAGGGGCATTCTACCTCCAAGCTATGCCCCCAGCCCTATTTTATTTTATTTTTTTTGTTTTGAAACAGGTTCTTCATAAGTTGCTGAAGGTCTTGCTAAATTGCTGAGGCTGGCCTTGAACCTGCAATCTGCCTGTCTCAGCCTCCCAAGTACTGAGATTATAGGCATGAGACACCATACCCACCTCAATGGTCTAAATTTTAGGTGTCCTCTAAAGTCACTTTACGTTTGTCAAATATAGGGCTTGTTACCTCCTAAAAGGATTTATGGTGACTCATAAACCTTATTTTTATTTAAAATTAAAATAAAAGGAAACATCTGAAAATCTGACTGATAACTTCCTTGTAACAAAATTAAAAAAAAGAGTGCTCGCTTCAGCAGCACATATACTAAAATTGGAACAATGCAGAGAAGATTAGCATGGCCCCTGCGCAAGGATGACATGCAAATGTGTGAAGTATTACATATTTTTGAACAACTAGGCAAAGAAGAACAACCACTACCTCAAACAGAAATGAAAACTCAAAACATGAGGAATTAAAACTCATCTGTCAATAATCACGCTGAATATGGCAACTCCCCAATCAAGACATAAGGTGGCAAAATGGATTAAAAATCATAATCCATCTATATGCTGCCTGCAAGAAACACACTTTACAAGTAAAGATACTCACGGACTAAAGGTGAAGGGGTGGAGCAAGGTAATCCATGCTAATGGAACTCGAAAACAAGCAAGAGCAGGGTGTGATGGGCGGGCGTGGTGGCGCACGCTTGTAATCCCAGTACTTGGGAGGCTGAGACTGGAGGATCAGGGTTTGCAACCAGCCTCAACTACTTAGTGAGGCCCTCTGCAACTTAGTGAGACCCTGTTTCAAAATAAAGA
>PVJS01023072.1:0-29954 GCA_004027185.1 Glis glis | reverse complement strand
AAAAAAAAAAAAAAAAAAAAAAAAACAATATTAAGAAGTCTGTAGAAGCCAGGTGTGGTGGCGCACACTTGTAATCCCAGTACTTGGGAGGCTGAGACAGAAGGATCGCAGGTTCGCAGCCAGCCTCAGCCACTTAGGCCCTCCACAACTTAGTGAGACCCTGTTTCAAAAAATAAAGAATAAAAAATAGGGCTGGGGGTGTAGCTCGGAGGTAGAATGCCCCTGGGTTCAATCCCCGGTACCGCACACAGAAACAGAAGTATGTAGTAAAAGTCACGTGTGCACCGTCGCTTCTTGACTGGTTCTCCGTTAGCTCAGTCGCCTCCTTCATTCATTCTTTCTTTGTTCTTCCAGAGTTTCTTTATACAAATACAAACTAGTATGAATAGATATCAGATGGCTTGATTTTCTGTGTCTCCTACACAAAGGCTACTGCTGTACACACTGTCCTAGCCTCGTTGACTTTTGTCATTTCGATGAGCAGTGCACCTTGGAGAGGTGCACGGGGAAGACCCTTCCCCTTCCTTATAGCTCCGTGGTTTTCCCTGGTAGGGATGCATCATAATTCATTTAACCTGTCTCCTGTTGATGGACACTTGGATTGTTCCCCATTTTTCCCTATTATCAGCAATGCTATAATGAGTACTCTTTTGTACGTGTGAATGTAAATGCAGGGAAAATTCTGGAAGGATTTCTGAGTCAAAGGGCAAAGGATAGATATTGCCAAATTTGGCATCCCTGAGGCTTATACCAATTTGCTTTCCCACCAACACAAATGAAAGTGTCTGTTTGCCCACAGCCTTGCCAACTGAGTGCTGTCAAACTTTTGTTTTCTGTCAACATGATAGTAAAACATTACAGTATTGGCTTCAGGTGGTTTAGATTTGCATTTCTGTTTGCATATATTTAAGGGCTCTTGGTTTTTCTTTCTGTGAATGGTCAGCTCATATCTTTTGCCCATTTGACAATGGGGTTATTGGTGTTTTTCTTATTGATTTCCAGGAGCTTTGTCTATATTGGGAAAATACCCCTCTGTCATATGAGTTTTAATTTCTCCCCTCCAAGTTTTCTTTTCTTTATTTTCAAGAGGGTCTCACTTTGTCATCTAGGCTGACCTTGAACTCCCAATCCTCCTGCCTTAACCTCCCCAGTATCTTGGACTATAGGCATGCACTACCATGTCTGGCCAAGTTTGTCTTTTGACTTTGCTAATAATATTATTTTACCACAAAAGTTTCTTTATTTTAAAAAATGTATTTGTGTGGTACGCATGCTTGTAATCCTAGTACTCGGGAGGCTGAAACAGGAGGATCACAGGTTCCTTCCCGGCCAGCCTTAGCAACTTAGTGAGACCCTGTTTCAAAATAAAAAAAGAATAAAACAGGGTTGGGGGTGTAGCTTGGAGGTAGAATGCCCCTGGGTTCCATCCCCAGTACCACACACACACACACACACACACACACACACAAATGAATGTATATATATATATATATATATATATATATATATACTTTTATTTTTAATTGACACAGTAATTGTACCTATTTATGGGGTAAAGTGTGACATTTCAATATTTGTGTACAATACATAACAATCAATGTATTGGCATATCTATCACCTCAGACATTTATCATTGCTTGTGCTGGGAACATTCAAAATCTCTCTACTAATCTTTGTGTGTGTGTGTGTGTGTGTGTGTGTGTATGTGAGAGAGAGAGAGAGAGAGAGAGAGAGAGAGAGGTACTGGAGATTGAACCCAGGGGCATTCTACCTCTGAGCTACACTACAGCCCTATTTTATTTTTATGTTGATGAGAGTCTCACTACTTGCTAAGACTGTCCCTCAAACTTGTGATCCTCCTGTCTCAGCCTCCCAAGTACTAGGATTACAGGTGTTCACCACCACACCCGGCTCTACTAATTATTTTAAAATATATATATATATTTTTTGCAGTACCGGGGATTGAACCCAGGGGCGTTCTACCTCGGCGTTACACCCCCGGCTCTATTTTTTATGCTTTATTTTGAAACCGGGTGTCACGAAGTTGCGGAGGCCTCACTAGGTAGAGAGAGAGAGAGAGAGACAGGGAGAGAGAGAGAGAGAGAGAGAGAGAGCAAGCGCTCGCGAGCGCGCTGAGGCTGGCCACAAATATTTAATTAATTGCTAAATTAAAGGCCGGCTAAAATATTTAATTAATTGCTGTCAACCTATTCTACTGTGCTGTAGAGTGCTATAGAAAAGCCGGGCATGGTGGCACATGCCTGTAATGCCAGTACTTGGGAGGCTGAGGCAGGAAGATCGCAGGTTTGAGACCAGCCTCAGCAACTTAGCAAGACCCTCAACAACTTAGTGAGACCCTGTTTCAAAATAAAACTAAAAAAGGCTGAGGGTATAGCTTGGAGGAAGAATGCCCCTGGGTTCAATCCTTAGTACCAAAAAAAAAAAAGTACTATAGCCGGGCGTAGTGGCGCACGCTTGTAATCCCAGCACTTGGGAGGCTGAGGCAGGAGGATTGCAGGTTCGTGGCCAGCCTCAGCTACTTAGACCCTCCGCGACTTAGTGAGACCCTGTTTCAAAATAAAGAATAAAAAAAATAGGGCTGGGGGTTGAGCTTGGAATCAGAATGCCCCTGGGTTCAATCCCTGGTACTGCAAAAAAAAAAAAAAAGTACTATAGAAGTTATTCCTCCAATCCAACTGCACCCCCACACATTAACCATCCTCTCTATCACCCCTCCCCCATCCTTCCCAGGCTCTGGTAACCACTATTCTATTCTCTGCTTTGAGATCAACTTTTTAGCTTACACATATTAAGGACAGGTGGGATTTGTCATTCTGTGCCTGGTTTGTTTAATTTAACATAGGGTCCTTTAGTTCCATCCATGTGGTTACAAATGATAGGACTTCATCCTTTCATAGCTACATAGTATTCCATTGTGGGTATGTACTTCTTTATCCATCTGTTGATGGACACAGGTTGACTGCTGTCTCTTTGGGTACTGACTTCATTCCTTTGTGTATACACCTGTGGGATTGCTGGAGCACATGGTGATTCTATTTCTAGCTCTTTCAGGAACCTTCTGTTTTGCATAATGGCTGTATTAGTTTACATATCTGCCAACAGTGTAAGGGAGTTTCCCTTTCTCTGCATCCTTTTCAGCATTTGTTATTTTTATATTTATTTACTTATTTATTTTGCGGTACTGGGGGTTGAACCCAGGGGCATTCTACCTCTGAGCTGTACCCCCAGCCCTATTTTTTATTCTTTATTTTGAAACAGGGCCTAAGTTGCGGAGGGCCTCACTAAGTAGCTGAGGCTGGACACGAACCCGGATCCTCCTGTCTCATCCTCCCAAGTACTGGGACTACAAGTGTGCACCACCACACCCAGCTTACTATTTTGTTATTTTTTTGTTCATAAATTTTCTTGCCAGGCATGGTGGTGCATGCCTGTAGTCTCAGCTACTCTGGAGGCTGAGGCAGGAGGATTGCTTGAGCCCAGAAATTTGAGACCAGCCTGGGCAACATAGCAAGACTGTGCCTCAAAGGGGGAAAAAAATTCTTTTTTTTTTTTTTTGGCGGTACCGGGGATTGAACCCAGGGGCGTTCTACCTCCGCACTACACCCCCAGCACTATTTGTTTATACTTTATTTTGAAACCGGGTCTCACGAAGTTGCGGAGGGCCTCACTAGGTAGAGAGAGAGAGAGAGAGAGAGAGAGAGAGAGAGAGAGAGAGCTGAGGCTGGCCATGAACCCGGATCCTCTGGTCTCCGCCTCCCAAAGTACTGGGATTACAAGCGTGCGCCACCATGCCCGGCGGAAAAAAATTCTTAAAATACATTTATGTAGCTGGGCATAGTGGCATATGCCTGTAATTCCAGCACTTGGGAGGCTGGAACAGGAGGATTGCAGATTCAAGACCAGCCTCGGCAACTTAGTGAGACTCTCAGCAATGTAGCAAGACCCTGTTTCAAACAAAAAATAAAAAGGGCTGGGGGTGTAGCTCAGAGGTAGAATGCCACTGGGCTCAATCCCTGGTCACACACACACACACACACACACACACACACACACACACACATTTATGTAGCTGGGCATAGTGGTGCACGCCTGTAATCCTACTACTTGGGAAGGCTGAGACAGGAGGATTGTAGATGAGAGGACAACCTCATCAACATAGCAAGACTGTTAACAACCTAGTGATACCCTGTTTCAAAACAAAACAACAACAACAACAAAAATAGGGCTAGGGAATAGCTCATAAGTACAACACCCTTGGGTTCAATACCACAAAAAAAAAAAAGAAAGAAAGCCAGGAGTGGTGTCACACTCCTGTAATAACAGTACTTGGGAGGCTGAGATAGGAGGATCACAGGTTTGAGGACCACCTCAGCAACATAGGGAGACTTGCAGCAATCTAGTGAGACCCTGTTTCAAAATAAAAAAAAAATTAAATAGAGCTGGGGGTGTAGCTTAGAGATAGAATGCCTCTGGGTTCAATCCCCAGTAACACACACACATGCACAGACACACACAGACACACACACACACACACACACACACACACACACACACACACATTATGTAATGGCTTTTAAATTTGAATCTTTGTTACAGACTCAGTTGAATTGTTACAACTCAACTAAGACTTTATCTCTTTCCCTGTGTGTGTGTGTGTGTGTGTGTGTGTGTTGTGTGTACACACTGAATCATGTGTCACTTACCGATAGGGACACATTAGGAGAAATGCATCGTTAGGTGATTTTGCTGTCATGTGAATGTTCTAGATTATATTTGCCCAAACCAAGATGGTTCACAAGTGGGGGGGGTGGCAGTAATCCCAGTACTTGGGAGGCTGAGACAGAAGGATTGCAGGTTAGAGGACAGCCTCAGCAAGTAGTGAGACTCTCTACAACCTAAAAAGACCCTGTTTCAAAACCAAAAATAAAAAGATCTGGGGGTGTAGCTTGGAAGTAGAATGCCCCTAGGTTCAATCCCCAGTACCACAAAAAAAAGAAAGAAAAAGAAAACCAGTAATATAGTTGTTAATTATCACTATCAAGTATTATGCAGTCATAATTGTTTGTGCTATACTTTTATACAACTAGCAACACAATAGGTTTGTCTGCAACAGCATCACCACAGCCGCGCATAGGCGCAGCACCATGACATTTTGAGGGCTACGACAGGAATTTTTCACCTCCATTATGACCTTATGGTACCACCATCATACCTGTGGTCCATCGTAGACGTAAATGTCATTATGCGGCATGTAATGCGTATGTGTGTGTGTAAGTAAAAATTATGTGTGTTTTTTCAAGTATTTTTATGACTCCTTTTTTTGTGGTACTAGGGATTGAACCCAGGGAAATTGTACCTCCGAGCTACACCCCTAGCCCTATTTTTTATTCTTTATTTTGAAACAGGGTCTCACTAAGTTGCAGAGGGCCTCACTAAGTAGCTGAGGCTGGCCGTAAACCCGGATCCTCTGGTCTCAGCCTCCCAAGTACTGGGATTACAAGCGTGCGTGCACCACCACACCCAGCATGACTCCATTTTTTTTTTTTTTACATATAAGCCTTTAATCCTCTGAGGGTTTGCCTGGGTGGACATGTAGACCACAGGTAGTCTACATAGAGGTAGTCTACATAGAGGTATAGACCCACCTCTATTTATTTTTGCCCAGCCTGGGGGTCTGATGGCAGCAGCCAGCTTGGCTGCTCTGTGGCTCCGTCTCTTTCCAGCTGCTGGCCTGCCACAGGAGCCGAGTTGGTCTTTGCTCCCCAGCGCAAGGCTCGGGCAGAGCTGCTGGAGCAGCCCACTTGGTGGGGACCCTGGAGTGGACCGGGAGCAGTGGCCTCAGCTCCGGGGCTGTGGGGCTGTGCAGAGGCCCACAGTTGCCCCAGCTCCCAGCCTCAAGTGTAGACACAGGTGTTTGGCTCCCCCTCGGCTCCTGGGGACAAGGGGTCCAGTACAGGGCCACCCTGCCTTCTCCCAGGGCCTCACAGCAAGCCCAGCCTTCCCCAGGTTCCTGGGGTTCCAGCGTCTCACCTGGGCTGGGTCGTACTACCCACCTGCCCTGTGTGGCTGAGGCAGTAGAAGGTTGCAGCTGGGAGAGGAGGAGAAGGGAGAGACAGGGCGTGTGGAAGCTGCCTTATTCCTAGGACCCCCAGCCCCGGGGGCTGCACCCTAACAGGAGGGAAATTTCTTTGTTTGTCATAGATTGGGGGATGGGGGAGCTGGCAGGCAGGTCTGCTTCCAGATGAGAAGTAACGAGCAGTGTGCTGCAGAAGGTCTGCCTGGAATGTGTCTATTTGAGACATCCTAGGATGCAGGACCCTGCAGATGGAGCTGTGCTATCTACAGCTGGTCTTGCTCTCCCAGGGCAGTAGAGGAGCAGCAGGGTGAGCCAGGAGCTCCGAGGCCAGGGGCAGAGAAGGTAGAGCCTCGGCCCCCTTGACTGAGAAAGAAGATGGCCCCGGAGGTGTGGTCTGACGAAGCCCCTGATAGGAGAGGATTTTTTTTCTTTTTGTGGTACTAGGGATTGAACCTAGGGGCATTTTACCTCTGAGCTACACCCCCAACCCTATTTTTTATTCTTTATTTTGAAACAGGGTCTCACTAAGTTGTGAAGGGCCTTACTAAGTAGCTGAGGCTGGCCGTGAACCCGGATCCTCCTGTCTCAGCCTCCCAAGTACTGGGATTACAAGCAAGTGCCACCACGCCCGGCAAGGAGAGGATTTTAAGTAGTGCCCTGCAGAGAGAGGTCAGGCTGCAGGGGGACCAGCTTTGTCATGAAGAGGTTTTGTGAGGCCTTCTGAGTGTGTGCCAGGTGTCTGAGGGAGGAGGCAGAGGAGTTGGCTCTGAAGGAGGAAGGGGGCCCAGGTTAGCCAATAAAGGGGACAGAGTTAGAGCCAGGGGACAACTTTTTCATTCTTTCTTTTCTGTGTGTGTGTGTGTGTGTGTGTGTGTGTGTGTGTGTGTGTGTACATGTGGTACTGGGGATTAAACCCAGGGGCATTCTACCTCCAAGCTATAACCCCAACCCTTCTTTATTTTGTTTTGAAACAGCGTCTCACTAGATTGCTGAGAGTCTCACTACTTGCTGAGGCTGTCCTCCAACTTGTGAGCTTATTAAGAGTAATCAGAAAGGAGGGGCAGAAATTGGAGGAGAGGCCTCTTCCCAGCAAGTAGGAGGCTGTGGGGGGCTGGGTGGGGGAGGGTGGCTTGGAGAAGAGGCCCCATGCCCTTCATGGGGGGGAGGGAAGAGGAGTGGGTGTAGGTGCAGATATCTTGGGGGGGACAGAAGGTGACACTCCCCTGCACACTCTCCTGCCTCCTAGCCTGGCTCCACAGCCTTTGCCAGCCAAGAGGTTCCTTGGTGGCCATTTCCCATCACAGCTGCCCAGCAGGTCCTGACGGGTCGGGTCTCAGCCTTCCTCAGAGCACAGGCAGCGTGCACCAGTGAGGGGTGGTGCCCCAGACCCTGCGCACTGGAGGAGCAGGCCCTGCGGCAGCCCAAGGGGGTCACCCAGCAGCTGGGGCAGAGTCAGGTGCTGAGGGCACCCAATCGAAACCCCAGGTCAGAAAAGCAGAAGTGTCCCGCTGAGTCCCGTGGGTGTGGGAACTCAGTGGCCTGCTGTGCCCCTTCTCGGAAACCAGTCCCGGCGGGGCAGGGAGGACAGCCCATTCGACAGCTAGAGAAACTGAGGCCCAGAAACTCCAGTGACTGCTCAGGGAAAAGCCGAGGCAGAGTCTACCCAAGAAGCCACGCCTCTGGGCTCCTGCTCCCTTCTGTTTACCTTGTCATCAAGAAGCCTCAAGCCGGGTGTGGTGGTGCAGGCCTGTGATCCCAGCACTTGGGAGGCTGAGACAGGAGGATCTCAGGTTCACAGCCAGCCTTGGTGACTTAGCAAGGCCCTCTGCAACTTAGTGAGACCCTGTTTCGAAATAAAATATAAGGCTGGGGGTGTAGTTCAGAGGTAGAATGGCCCTGGGTTCAATCCCCAGTACCAAAAAAAGAAGCTTCAGCCCCAAACCCACCATGTTCAGACTCACTCCACATCCATATAGTAAGACTCCTCTGAGTGCAGGCGCCTCCCCTGTCCATCACCTGAGTCCAGGCCCCAGCCCAAAGCAGGTCCACAGAACCTCCCGGGGGCTGAGGCAAGCAGGCTCCTCCCAATATACTGAGACTCGGGGACCAGGACCCTGTGGTGGGACCCCATTCCCCTCCCCTCTGCACATTGGTGTACCTGTCGCTCTGGGCTGGGCCGGGAGAGGGGAGAGTGAGATCCAGTCCCTATACTGGAAGAGGTGTGGAGGGGCAAGGATCCACCATGTGGCCACTGTGAGCTCCCTGAGGAGCTCAATTCCTTCCTGCTGCCCCTCCACCCAGCCGGGGTGGCACGGGGCAGGCTTGCAGAGTGGACGAAGGAGGCCGTGTCCCTCACCAGCCCCAGAGCCAGTTCCGGGGCTGAGCCTCTGATCGGGATATTTCTTCTGCCTCTCACCCCAGAGCCCAGGATTTCCCTTTTGTACTGGCTCCTGCCCCAGCCCTTCACAGGAGGGTTTGGGAGAGGAAGGTGAGGACTGAGGGGTGAGATGGGGTGTTTGGGGGCCTCTCCTGCCCCTCCCCTACGTGTGTCTCAGAGGTGTGAGGGTGTGCCTGAGGAAGGAGGCCCGCTGGATAGCCACTGTGGCCATCACCTCTGTAGCTGAGAGCTGCCCAGCTGTGTGGGTTTGCTCCGTCCCTGGAGGGTGGGGGCCCAAGCCTGCCTGGAGACCCCAGACGTGGGACCAGGCCACTCACTGGGCAAGAGAAGCAGCTGAGGGCTGACTCCCAGGTCCCGCCCCCACACTGTCATTCCCGCCTGGATTCCCACGCCTGTCTCCCTCTCCCCACCCTTACCCAGAGGGGCCTGCAAGTGTGCGTACCTGGGTTCTGGTCTCAGGGTGGGAACAGCGAGATGTGTCGTGTGTGTGTGTGTGTGTGTGTGTGTGTGTGTGTGTGTGTATGACCAGTCTGAGGCCCTCTGCTCTCCACCCTTGGCCAGGGAGGAGGAGGGATGGATCTGCCCTGGGTGTGGCTTCTGAGGAGGGCACAGGACATGGTCTAAGGAGACACTTGAGCCTTTGAGGCAGGGGACAGCAGAGGCCCAGCCATGACGTGTCCTCACCAAGGGTCTCGGCTCCACTCCAAATCCATGCCATGCCCGGCTCTACCTGGATGTCCTTGTCCTGAGCCCATGTTGGGTGCAGGAGAGGAGAACCCAGGGGACTTGGACAGGAGGATTGCTGAAATGGAAGAACGGGAGGGGGGTTGGAGCCCGAGCTGAGCGGCTGCTGCAGCAAAACCTTCAGGTCAGAGGGCAGGGTGCTGCTGGCCCTCCTGGCTGGGCAGGAAGCACCTCTGAGAGGGAGGGGGAACACAAGGTGGTCCCCAAGGGCTGGAGGAGCTCTCAGCTTCTCACCCAGGGGGCCCTGTGCCCTCCGTGCATGGCGCTTGAGGGCGGAGGGAGGAGAGGCCAGCCAGGGGAGGCAGGGAGCAGAGCTGGTGCCCACCTGCTTCTCAGGTCCTTAGAGAGCAGGGCAGCAGGCACAGGCACTTGTCTGTGGACATGCAGGGGGGGAGGGGGGAGGCGGGCGCTCGCGGGCACAAAGGCGAGAGAGGGCAGGTGCATCTTGCTGACTGAGTCCGGAGGAGACAGCCCCAGGGGGTCAGGCGGGCAGAGAGTGCTGTGGTCACATCTCTCCTGTCTGCTGCGTGGCTGGCAGGGTTCAGACACCAGCTCCCTGACACCACATCTGCCCAGACCCCTTCCTTTATGGCAGCTCCTCCCTCCCCTGCCCCCACAAGCTTCCTCTTTCCCTTTGCATCCTCCCTGGGCCTTGGGGGAGTTGACAGCCATTCATTGTCCTGTTTCCAGCCCAAGAGCTCCCACCCCAGGCGGGAACCCTCGATGCCCCTTCTCCCTGTCTCCCCCACTCTGCTCCCTGCCCCAGGTCGCATTACCGCCCCACCAGTGGCTCAAATGTGACCCGCTCTGTGCAGGCCACTCCATGCTGCATCCAGGCCTGGGATTCCATGCTCCTCCTGGGACTCAGAGCCCCCAGTGAGGCAGCCAGTGAGCCCCAGGAAGCATAAAAATACCCCAACCTGCAGCCCCCACCCCCTGCCTCAGGCAGCCTCCGTCTCAGGCAGCACTTCCGCAGCCCTGACAGGAAATGGGCTGCAGTCTCAGCCTCCCGCCATCTCGAGGCAACTTCTCGGTTCCCTGTTGCCCTGTGCCAGCTCTGGGGTTGTGTCCCTTGGCTCCACCCCCCGACATCTTCCCAGGGCTCGGTCCCAGCAGCCCAGAGGGGACAGGATGGTGGACATGATTGCCAAACTGATCAGGAGGCAGAGTCGGGCCGTGCAGGCACAGGTAGGGATGGTGGCATTTGGGAGTGAGCTCAGCCTCTGATGGGGGCACTGAGGGCCGCCTGGGGTCCAGGGACTGTCTGTGGGCCTCCATCCCCCAGCCCCATCGGGAGCCAGGTGAGGTGGGGTTCAGAGCAGAGAGTCTCAGGGAGGCCGGGGCTCTTCCTTCCCTGCCTCTTTCCTTCTCGGACGGAGGCCCTGCCTGTCTGAGAGGACTGCAGAGAGATGCTGCGGTCCCCAGCTTAGGGCAGGAGAGCCAAGGCCCCTACCTGCTTGTGGACATGGGGAGGGAATCCAGCAAGGAGAGAAACACCACTTTAAGGAAGTGTGAATGTGGTGAGAACCAGGGTCCCGCTTGACTCTGTCCTCTGGTCTGGGATGGGGAGGCTACTTCCCCTTTCTCACTTGGTGTTTCTCTAGGATATACAACTCAAGGGCCCTAGGCACTGTAGCCAGACCCCTGTTGATGGGTGTGGCTGCATCTGGGCCTCCAGGAGTGGGGGGGCCAGGCTGACAGGCCCTGTTGTAATCCCTTGAAGGCTGCGTAGATGGTTTGGTCCAGGCAGCCAGTCAGAGCCCAGCAGGGGTCCTGCCAAGAGAAAGCACCTCTATCTTAGCACTGGAGGGCCTCCGTGGAAGGAGTCCCCCTGTATCCAAGGAAGGGGCCTCCCGGGTGCTGCCTTTTGCCCCCTCCTCAGGGCTGCAGCATCCTGAGGAGGGGCAAACACTGCCTGCTTCCCTCCCACAGGAGCCCCTCACTCCACCCCAAGGAACTTGTGTCTCTGGGGCAGTCCAGTCCTCAGAATGCTTCCTTGCAAGGGTTCTGCCCCACCCCCACAGTGATTCTGCGTATTCTCTTCCTTGTGAGGGCCCCAGAACACTGAGGACCTAAACTTCTCCCTCCGAAATCTCCGTGCCTGCTTGGGTGTGGAAATCTCTGCTCCAAAGAGCCCAGCTCCTGCTGTGACTCTCCCACCCCGCTGTGGGCCCTCCTGCCCCCCCCCCCCGCCAGGGACAGGTGGGCCCAGCTGGGAGGCGTGCCTGGCCCACTCGCCTTCCTCCCCTGTCTCCTATAGTGGTGTGTGTGTGTGTGTGTGTGTGTGTGTGTGTGTGTGTGTGTTTTGCTGAAGTTTGGCACAGAATTGATGTGTGTGTTAAAGTAGTAAGTGTTGTTAGAGGACCTGCCACGAGCTTTGGGCATTGGTGCACCTGCTGGGGCCAAATGGAATCTGTTACTCTGCCTCTTGTTCTCAAGAAACTCCTGCCTTGGGAGGAGGAGATGGGTGGATGGGTGGCAGCTCACCACCAAGGCAGCATGCCCCTGTCCCTGACAGAGCCCCAAGCAGTGTCAGCAGGTTAGACCTCTCTCCAGAAAGGCTGTGCGCTGAGACCAGCAGAGGAGCAGGATTTGGGTGTCAGGGAATGAGAGGAGGGAGTGACTGGAGGGAAGGCATGGCGGCAGGAAGGTGCCTTTCGTGTTGGAGGCAAGTGAGCAGCCACGCGAGACCTGTGGAGAGGGAGCAGGAAGTGGGGTGGAAGGTCCCGTCTCAGCCGCACAGGAGCCTGGACGGTGTTGCTGCTTTCTTGCTGAGCAGTGATCGTCTTTGACAAGTTGTACATTTCACTTATGTCTCCACCACACCACTGTTCACACACAGGAGCACTGGAGGGGGAGCCCCGCCAGGATGGGCACGTGTCTGTTTGTTCTTTGCTGCATTCCGGGTGCCTGGCACAGAACAGCAGGCAGATCTTTGTGGAGCAAATGAATGATTTTTAGGAGCCTGCCCAGGGCCCGGGGAGAGCCCACCTTGAGCAGGACATGTATCACTTCTCAAAGGTGTCACAGTCAACAGAGGATCATTTGTGATTTCGCACAAGTTTTATTGTACAATATTTTGAGGCTACAAAAAGTTTAAAGAAAACAAAAGCTGTTGATGTAGCTCAGTGGAAGAGTGCTTGCCTAGCATGGATGAGGCTCTGGGTTCAATTCCCAGCACCACCAAGGAAACGAAACAAAATGAAAACAAATCTAACCTTTACAATCTCACTGCCCAAATAGGACCTCTGTTAGCATTTTGGATGATTTCTCAAGTCACAAAATTGGAATTATGCTAAATCTACCATTTTAAATCTGCTTTTCCCCTGGAGCATTATGTATTCTTAGAAAGCAGTCTTGGCCAGGTATGGTGGTGCACACCTGTAATCCCAGTATTTGGGAGGCTGAGATAGGAGAATCAGAGGTTTGAGGCCAGACTCAACAACTTAGGGAGACCCCATTTCAAATTAGGCTGGGCGTGGTGGTGCACGCCTGTAATTCTGGTACTTGGGAGACTGAGGCAGGAGGATCGCTAGTTCTAGGACAGCCTCAGCAAGTAGTAAGACTAGCGAGACCCTGTTTCAAAATAAAAATAAAAAATAGGGCTGGGGGTGTAGCTTGGTGGTAGAATGTCCTTGGATTCAACCCCTAGTACCACAAAATAAATAAAATTAAAAATTAAAAGAGCTGGGTCTGGGGGTGGATCCTGGAGGTAGAATGCCCCTGGCTTCAATCCCTAGGACAGAAGTCTTAATCCTGCGTGTTGTTTTGCCGCCTGGGGTTCAATAATGAAGTTATCTGTCCCTCTGGTGGGCTGAGGGCGTGGCGCTGGGTGTGGGGGGCACACTGGAGGAATCTGGGGAAAGGTCTTGGACCTGTCACCTGAGCTGAGTCCCAGGAGTCAGCCAGGTGAGAAAGGGGAGGAGATGGGCTGAGCAGGCCATGAATGAGCCAACTCCTTCTGGAGACACAGCAGGAGGGTGGGGACCTCTACCAACTTGAGCTATGAGCTTAAAGTTCAAGGTAAGCCAAGAGTGGCAGGAAGTCAGGTGTAAGCACCCCCAGGGATAGAGGCCTCCGGTGCCTGCTTAAGGGCTTTGACTTTGCCCTGCAGCCAGCGGGGAGCCTGGAGGTGTGAATCAGACAAGCTTTGGCTCTTTGAGGGCTTGTAAGACACCGCCAGACTTGTATTCTGGGTGACAGGACCCCAGATGGTCCCTCTCCCTTTGGAAGAGGAAGGGGACTCACCCTTGTTTGTCTTTCCATTCCCCACCCCGTGTGGCTGTTTCTCTCTCTCTCTCTCTCTCTCTGACATCTGCAAACCCCACATTGGAAAGTTCTAGCCTCAAATCCAGAAGCAGTACTGCAATTCCAGTGCTTTCGGGGCTGTGGGGGGGGGGCTCTCAGTGGGGGCTGTGGAATGCTGCAGGGCCATGAAGGGGACCACAGGAGGGATAGGTCCACGTTGTTTCTCTGTTCCTGCCCAACCTCTCACTTTCCTCTGTGAGTACACACTTGTGAGAACTGGGTTATCGCTGTTTTATTGCTGTTAATAAATAATTAATGTAATCGTCCCACCCGTCTGCCAAGCCCACTACTTCACAGAGCACTTTCAAGAACATTTCCTTGTCCTCTTCACTACAGTTGCTGGAATGGGCAGGGCAGACATTTTACACCCAGAGAAACTGAGGCAGAGAGCTAATGGGACTTGCTGAAGGTCGCCCACGTGGCAAGTGGCTGAGTCAGCAGAGTTGACCCTGGAGCTTCCCTGAAAATCATCTCTTCTTCTCCTCCCACAGGTGGATGACCCCCCAGAGCCTGTGTACGCGAACGTAGAGAGGCCTCCTCGGGCCACCTCGCCCCTCGTCGCTGCGGCCCCCTGCCCCGGCCCGGTGTGGGAGACGCACACGGACGCCGACACCGGGCGCCTCTACTACTACAACCCCGACACGGGCGTGACCACCTGGGAGTCGCCCTTCGAGGCTGCCGAGGGCGCCGCCAGCCCGGCCGCCTCCCCGGCCTCGGTGGGCAGCCGCGAGAGCCTCGAGGCCGAGGCCGAGTGGGGCCAGTACTGGGATGAGGAGAGCCGCAGGGTGTTCTTCTACAACCCGCTGACGGGCGAGAGGGTCTGGGAGGACGAGACCGAGGACGAGCCGGAGGAGGAGCCCGAGGACCCGCTGGAGATGCAGCCCGGCCTGAGCCCCAGAAGCCCCCAGGACCAGAGGGTGAGGGGCGGGCCGTCCTCTCCGCCTCTGACTCCGCCTCCTGCTCCTCTGACCACGCCCTATGCCTCTGGTCACGCCTCCTGCCCCTCTGACCACGCCTCCTGCTCCTCTGACCACGCCCTATGCCTCTGACCCCTCCTCCTGCTCCTCTGATCACGCCTCCTGCTCCTCTGACCACGCCCTATGCCTCTGGTCACGCCTCCTGCTCCTCTGACCACGCCCTATGCCTCTGACCACGCCTCCTGCTCCCCTGACCACGCCCTATGCCTCTGACCATGCCTCCTGCCCCTCTGACCACGCCTCCTGCTCCTCTGGCCACGCCCTATGCCTCTGACCACGCCTCCTGCTCCCCTGACCACGCCCTATGCCTCTGACCATGCCTCCTGCCCCTCTGACCATGCCTCCTGCTCCTCTGACCACGCCCTATGCTTCTGACCACGCCTTCTGTTCCCCTGACCACGCCTCCTGCCCCTCTGAACACACCCCCACCTCCCCGCTTGCTTCTCCCTGAGAATGATGCTGCCGCCTCTTACCCGGCCTGAGGCTAGTATGGGCCCTGAGACCTCTGACTCCATCTTCTGATCCTGCAGCCCCCCACCCCTGAGACAGACTACCCTGAGTTGCTGACCAGTTACCCAGAAGAGGACTACTCCCCCGTGGGCTCCTTGGACGATCCCAGCCCCACTTCTCCCTTGGCTGCACCCCCAGGCTGGTCCTGTCAGGTCAACCAGGAAAAGCAGATGGTCTACACCAACCACTTCAGTGGAGAGCAGGTAGGGACTGGAGTCAGATGGACCCCAGCTGCAGGGTCACTCGATCCGACTTCCCTCCTTAGGAGCTCCCCTTGAGACTCTAAACACCAGCTCCCACATAGTCCCCAAGCCAGTGCCAGAGCCTAGGTCACCTGCATGAGGTTGGAGGGAGCTGGGCTGGGGGCCCTGACCACCCTGTCCCCACAGTGGGTGAGGTTGGAGGACCAGCACGGAAAGCCATACTTCTACAACCTGGAGGACTCCTCTGTTCAGTGGGAGCTGCCCCAGGTAAGGAAAGGGAGAAAGGAAGGGAGAGCGCTGGGTAGACAGGAGGGGATTATGTGTGACAGTGTCTTTCTCCCCAGGTCCCCATCCCGGCCCCTCGCAGCATCTGCAAATCTAGCCAGGACAGTGACACCCCAGCCCAGGCCAGCCTTCCAGAGGAGAAGGTAAGGGAGAGATATCTAAACCCTGGCAGGACCACCCCAGAAGAAATGGGGATTTCTGGAGGTCCTGGGGCAGGAATGGCGTGACATATACCTCCTAGTTGGGGAGGGTGGGAGCTGGAAGAATCTCTCCTACCTGCTGTTGGAGTAGCTGGAATCATCCGTACCCCCACCCCCAGAAGCTGGGTGGCTGGGCCAGCAAAGAGGGCTCAGTGGAGACTCAGGCTCAGCCTGTGGGGAGCTGCCAGCTTAGGGGGGAGACTAGCCTCCACCTCTCATGGCTCACCCTTTTTTCTCCTTCTCTTTCTTAGATCAAGACGCTGGACAAGGCAGGGGTGCTCCATCGCACCAAGACGGTGGACAAGGGGAAGCGGCTCCGGTGAGCGCCCATCCACACCCAGACCAGGGCAGGGTGGGACTTAATGGTGAAGTTCACCAGACGCTTCCTGCATGTCAGGCTCTTATTAATCCTCATAGCAACTTCCTGTGTGGTACCTCGAGGGAAATGAGGCACGAGAAAGAAAATGATTTGCCCAGGGTCCTTTGACTACCAGCTATCAGGGGCCAGAGTCTAACCTCCTGGGTGTGCGTCCCAGGCTGTGTTCTTAAGCTTTGTGCCCAGCTCCTGGGGATGGGGGGGACCTCAATCCAGGAGCAAATTTAAGCCCTGCCTGCCTCCTACCCCACCCAGGAAGAAGCATTGGAGCCCCTCCTGGACCGTGCTGGAGGGTGGCGTCCTGACCTTCTTCAAGGACTCGAAGACCTCAACTGCGGGCGGCCTGGTGAGGCCCAGGCTTGGGCAGGGACCGCCCTGTCCGCTCTTTGTCTAATCTGATTTGGGAAAGACCAGGGCTGAGACCGCAGTGCTCAAGTGTCAAAGGAGATGGGCCTTGGCAGGGAGGGGATGATGACTGAAGATTCACCCCAGGACAAGCGGTTCCAGACACCAAGGGATGGGGAGCAGTCCTTGAGGGTGGACAGCTCCAGGTGGAGGGTTTGCACACCTGATCACGGTGGCCAGCCTGTGCTTTCCTCCCAGGGTGGGCAGGCAGCAGTGGACAAGCCGGCCAGCAGGCTCTGGGGCTAAGAAGCACCAGGATCTCTGGGTTCCAAGAATCCCTGGGCCCCTTTCCCCAGAGCTGTTGCCTGGTTGTGCCAGTGACCCCAGCCTGTCCCTAGAGCCGGGGGAGCCTGAGGTGTCAGAGCCTGGGTGCTGTAGCAGGTCCATCTGAGCTGCGGGCTTCCTGTAATCTTGCCCCCCCTTTCTCCCTCTCCCTCAGAGGCAGCCTTACAAGCTCTCCACCCCTGAGTACACCGTGGAGTTGAAGGGGGCCTCTCTCTCCTGGGCCCCCAAAGACAAATCCAGCAAGAAGAATGTGCTGGAGGTGAGTGTAGGGTGCGGAGGAAGGAGGGAAGGGACTTACTGATTGATGGCCTGGGACCTTCACTACAGGCAAGCCCCAGGAAGGGGTGCCTGTAAGGGGGACCAGAAATCTCAGGACTCAAGGCCAAGGCTGCCCTCAGGGGATCTGTCTCTGTTCCTGGCATCCCGGATTCTGCAGCTTGCTCTCCAGGAGCTGAGTTTATAGTCCTTGCCTCAGAGGGTGGTGAGAAGCAGGGGTCTCTGGGGGACGAAACTTTGTGCCCAGGATGGCTGCCCTCCTCCCAGCCACTCTAGCCTGAGAGACAGGAGACTCTGTCCCTGGCTGCTTACTCTGACAGGCTGGGCAGAAAAGCTGCTCTCAGGGGACAGAGCCCTGCTTCTGGCTGGACTGGGTCCCCAGTGAATAAACCAGGCAGCTGACAAGCTCGTGAGGCTCCCCCAGTAGGAAGAGTGAGGAGACCCAGGCCAGGTCTTCAGAGCCACTCCCTCACTGTCCCCGTGTGGTCTTGTGCTCCCAGCTCTGTCCCTGAAAACTGTGAGGCAGATCACAACAAAACAAGGTGGTGGGCTGGCCAAATTCACTGAAGAGCAGGTGAAACAAGTTAGAGATGGGGTCAAGGGGGAGAGGAATTAGGGGGCAGATAGGAAGAGGTCCCAACCTGGCTGCTAAAAAACAGCTCCTGCCAGGTACAGTGGCACACACCTGTAATCCCAGCATTGCAGGAGATTGAGGCAAAAGGATTACAAATTCGAGGCCAGCCTGAGAAACTTAGTAAAAGCCTGTATCAAGATAAAAAATAGAAAGGGATGGGGATGTAGCTCAATGGTAGAAAACTCCTGGTTCAACCATCAGTATCGGGGGAAAAAAAAAAACTTAGTTCCAGTTTTCCTTGTAGCTAAGATGAAAAGAGAAGGGCTATTGGTTATATGGTTCTTAGTGTTAGAAGAGAAAAAACAACAATAAAAACCTACCCAGATTTTCAGTGAATCAAAGCTATTTCCTAACTCTTAGCTTTTACAGACATTTCTAGTATATTTCTAGTATGCAGCTCCACAAACATGGGGTCCAGAGGCTTGAGGCCAGTGCCCTGCCAAAGAGCTCCCTGGAGGCTGCTTAGGGATCTTAGGGATGCTTCTGGTGGCATATTATGAGAAAACCAAAAGCATAGCCTGGTACCCAGCCCAGAAAAGCAATCCTGCAGGGTGCCCGAGTGTGTAGTTTTCTGATAATTCACCAAGCTTCATTCAGTTCTAGAATGAGGATATCTGATGAGCAGAGTTGCAAAACCAGTTTCATCTCATGAGTTACTCTGATCAGAAGATCTGGAGCCTTCTTGAGCATTCTGGATCCGTCTCCAGGCTTGGAAGGGTAGAGTTCTCTGATCAACTAGCAATGTCTGCCATGGTGTGAAATTGAGCGGGTACATCACATTTGCTAGGCATGTTCCTTCCTGGACTTCAAGGGACTTTCTTCAAACAGTTCTCTAGAAAGGTTACTGCTCTGACTGAACTTCTAATGAAACTTTCAGAGGAAGCCTGTCTGAGTGGAAAGCCTGACAGTCCTGAGAGGAAACCAGGGAGCCCCCTGCCTCCTGGCTAGCTGGTGGCCCCCTAACTCAGGGCAGCCTGTAGGTAACTCTAGGATTTTCATCAAGAGACACCCCCAAGCTGGGTGTGATGGCACAGGCCTGTAATCCCAGTGGTTCAAGGCCAGCCTTAGCAACTTGGCAAGACCCTGTCTCAAAAATAAAAAATTAAAAAAGGGATGGGGGTATAGGGTAGAATGCCCCTGGGTTCAATCCCGAGTACTAAAAAAGAAAAAAGAGACAGAGACAGAGAGTGAGAGAGACAGAGACAGAGACAGGCTCAAATCCTCTATCATTAAGGATGGTAGGTTTTATGGGGCTTAGTGGGCCAAGTAATTCCTCACAGCAGGCCTTCCTTCTCCTCCCAGAGTCACAGAACACTGCAATGACAGTCCCCTGAGGGCAATCAGTACAGGGCAGCTCAGCTAGCCTGTACATTCAACAGGACAAATGCTTTGTCAAATATATTGCTGTGTAACTAGATGGCTTTGCCACCTGTATGAAACTTTCAAATATAAACTGATTATGGGCCAGGCGTGGTGGCGCACGCTTGTAATCCCAGTACTTTGGGAAGCGGAGACCGGAGGATCTAGGTTCGCGGCCAGCCTCAGCTCTCTCTCTCTCTCTCTCTCTCTCTCTCTCTCTCTCTCTACTTAGTGAGGCCCTCTGCAACTTTGTGAGACCTGGTTTCAAAATAAAGTATAAAAAATAGGGCTGGGGGTGTAGCTCGGATGTAGAATGCCTCTGGGTTCAATCCCTGGTACCGCAAAAAAAAAAAAAGATTATGTTTTGAGCAAGCTGCCAAAAAAGAACAGCTGTTGTTTTAGAAGGGTTTAGGCCTTTCTCTGGGATACTAACTAGGCAGCAGGGCTCTGTCTGCTGAGGTCACAGTGAGGCTGTACCTCAACACCTGGGCCAACACTTCGAGGTCCTTACTTTCATTAGGATCAGCCATCATCTGCTTTTGAATCCTCTCTCCCCATGGATCCCCACAGGAAGTTTTTTCACTTGCTTTTTTGCTGGTCGGTGCTCTGGGTGAGGCCTGCCATGCTCTGTGGCTCCCGGGAGACAGGATGGAGTATGGAGAAGTGTACCAGACGACTGGGCCCTGCAGAGCTGCACTCCGTCACTCACTAGCTGTGTGTCCCTGAGGAAGGTGCTAACCCTCTCTGAGCCTCAGTTTGCTCATCTGCAATGCAGAAATGCCATCACCCATGGCTTTAAATAAGGAAGAAGACTCGGGCCTGGGTGAGGCTTTTGTTCCATCAGGCTCTGAGTTCCTGGGGGCAGGTTATCTCTATCTTTGTACCACCACCCCACCCCCAGAGTAGACCTAGGAAACCAGAGATGACCAAGTGACTTGTATCCCTCCAGCTGCAAAGCCGCGATGGCTCGGAGTACCTGATCCAGCATGACTCAGAGGCCATCATCAGCACCTGGCACAAGGCCATCTCCCAGGGCATCCAGGAGCTGGTAGGCAGAGCTTGGGCCCTCCAGGGCAGGTGGGGAGGGGTGATCAGCCATTATGCAGGGCAACTGTGCCCACTACGGGCTGAAATCAAGGGTCCCCTGCCTCCTGGCTAGTGGGTGGTCATGGAGCTCGCTCTCCAGGAACGCATACCCAGGGAGCTCCGTGGCACTGGGCCCTGCAAATGCACCCCCTCTATGGCTGGGATGGCAGGTGGGCCGCTGGAGAAAGGGCCTCCCCTAAGCGTGTGAACCCAGCCCCTAGGGCTGGCCTCGCAGGAGGACTCTATAGGAGGGGATGGGACACATCCTTGAGGAATTTCCCATTTCAGGGGAGGCAGGAGGAAAAGCAAATACTCTAAGAACTAGCCTCAGGCCAGAATGATGGACCCAAACTAGAAGATACAACTTAAAAGGATTGATTTAAGAGTCTACCATTTTTTTTTTTTAGTTTCAAAATATCAATTACATAAGTGGTGATAGAGGAGAACGCTCTGACAGCTAGTCACCTGGCAACAGCCTGGACCTTCTTGACTCTTAATTCCCTATAACCCAACATTTCGTGCACCTTTTGGCTGTATTAATAGAAGTAGGAATTCAGCTGGGTGCGGTGCTGCACACCTCTAATCCCAGCGACTGGGGAGGCTGAGGCAGGAGAATCAAAAGTTTGAGGCCAGTCTGGGCAACTTAGACCCCGTTTCAAAATTTAAAAAAAGGCTGGGGTGAAGCCGGCCATGGTGGCGCACGCTTCTAATCCCAGTACTTGGGAGGCGGAGACCAGAGGATCCGGGTTTGCCGCCAGCCTCAGCTACTTAGTGAGGCCCTCCGCAACTTCGTGAGACCCGATTTCAAAATAAAGTATAAAAAAAATAGGGCCGGGGATGTGGCTTGGAGGTAGAATGCCCCTGGGTTCAATCCCCAGTACCGCAAAAAAAAAAAAAAAAAAAAAGCTGGGGTGTAGTTCAGTAGTAGAGTTCTCCTGGGTTCAACCCCCCAGTACCACTATGAAAGAGAAGAAAAGAAATAAAAAGAAAACAAGCCGGGCGTGGTGGCGCACACTTGTAATCCCAGTACTTGGGACGTGGAGACTGGAGGATCCGGATTCGCGGCCAACCTCAGCTACTTAGTGAGGCCTCCGCAACCTCGTGAGACCCGGTTTCAAAATAAAGTATAAAAAATAGGGCCGGGGGTGTAGCTTGGAGGTAGAACACCCCCGGGTTCAATCCCCGGTACCACAAAAAGAAAGAAAGAAAGAAAGAAAGAAAGAAAGAAAGAAAGAAAGAAAGAAAGAAAGAAAGAAAGAAGAAAGAGAAAGAAAGAAAGAAGAAAGAAGAAAGAAAGAAAGAAAGAAGAAAAAGAAAAAGAAAAAAAAGGAGAGAAAGCAGGGAAGTGATGCTGGTACAGTTCTTGACAGAGCTCGGGCCCCAGCAGCAATCGCAAGTTCATGGGGAGCCAGTCTAGCGAAGTGTATATAGAGGAGCTAAGGAAAATGTGGGCAGAGAGGCCAGGAACTGAGCGTGGGTAGAGGTGGCCAGGATCAGAAAGGGTGGGGAACAGGAGGACTCTAATACCTTAGGGCTCTCTGCAGTCAAGCGAATATTTTGAGATTCCCTGGAGGAGGCGAGAGAAGAGAGAACTCAGCCCGGGGGTCTCCAGGGCAGACCTGCTGGGATTGTGCTAGGGTTCCTTGCTCCATCCTGGAGAGAACCCCCGCTGGCCCGGGCCCTGCCTCTCTGAAGCCGTGTAACTCCAGTCTGCAGACGCGCCCCCGGAGGAGGAAAGCGAGACCAGTGCGGACTTCGGGTCCAGCGAGCGCCTGGGAAACTGGCGGGAGAGAGAGGAAGACGCGCGGCCCAGTGCAGGTGTGCGGTGGTCGGGTGGCCCCATCCTAGGGGCGGAAGGTGTCCCTAGCTGGGGCCCCGCTGGGCCAACGCCAGGCCACCGACTGACCGGGTCCCGCGTCCCCCTGTGCAGCCGCGCCCGCCCTGAGCCCCGGGCCCCTGGAGAGCGACCGGAGCAAGGTCCGGCACAAGCTCCGCAAGTTCCTGCAGAGGCGGCCGACGCTGCAGTCGCTGCGGGATAGGGGCTACATCCGAGGTACCGCGGCGCGCCGGGCGGCCGGGCGGGCGCGGGGCGGGCCGGGCGGCGCTGACGGGCCTCTCTCCCAGACCAGGTGTTCGGCTGCGCGCTGGCGGCGCTGTGTGAGCGCGAGAGGAGCCCGGTGCCGCGCTTCGTGCAGCAGTGCATCCGCGCCGTCGAGGCCCGGGGTACGTGCGGCGGGCTGGGCGGGGCCTTCGGGCCTGAGCCAAAGGATTTCCAGGTCCAAAGGCTGCAGACCCCTGGGTGGGCGCAGGAAAGAACGAAAGGATGGGGAGGGGGCTGAGTAGGAACCCGCGGTCTCTGGCCCCACCCGGAGTCAGCGCCTCCTCCTCCTCCTCTTCCTCCTCCTCCTCCCTCAGGGTTGGACATCGACGGGCTGTACCGCATCAGCGGAAACCTGGCCACCATCCAGAAGCTGCGCTATAAGGTGGACCACGGTGAGGCCTGTCCCCAGCCCCTGAGCCAGGGCCTGGAGGCACGAAGCGGTGCTGACCCTCCCCTGCGTCCTCTCTCCCCCTCCCGTGCTGCAGACGAGCGCCTGGACCTGGACGATGGGCGCTGGGAGGACGTCCACGTGATCACCGGCGCGCTGAAGCTCTTCTTCCGGGAGCTGCCCGAGCCTCTCTTTCCTTTCTCGCACTTCTCCCAGTTCATGGTGGCCATCAGTGAGCACCTGGGGAGGGGCAGCGGAGGGCAGGGGATGCTAGCCGGCCACTGCCACCAAGTCTAGCGGCTGAGCCCTCTCCCTCTCCTCTGCCCCTTCCCTTGCCCAGAGCTGCAGGACCAGGCCCAGCGCAGCCGCTGTGTGCGCGACCTGGTGCGCTCCCTGCCCACCCCCAACCACGACACCATGCGGCTGCTCTTCCAGCACCTGTGCAGGTGAGCCTTGAGGCTGCTGGGCGGACACGGATCCTGGCCGAGGCCCCCACGCCAGCCCTGGGCCCTGACCCCACCTCCCCTCCCCCGCAGGGTGATCGAGCACGGCGAGCAGAACCGCATGTCGGTGCAGAGCGTGGCCATAGTGTTCGGGCCCACGCTGCTGCGGCCTGAGACGGAGGAGACCAGCATGCCCATGACCATGGTGTTCCAGAACCAGGTGGTGGAGCTCATCCTGCAGCAGTGCTCAGAAATCTTCCCACCGCACTGACCGCGGCCCAGGACTGGGGGCGGGACGGTGGTCCTGCCACCAAGCCGGCAGCTGGAGACTGGACTTTCAGAGACCTGCTCCGGCAGGCGGGCAAGAGCTGTGACTTCTGCGTCCCTCGGTTCTGAGGGTATGGTGACCTCTGGTGGGCAGTTCGTGAAATGTGATTTTTTTCCCCTGGTGCCTCCTGTTTCCGGGTTAATTAGGTTCTGTTCTTTATTACAGCGCAGTCTACAGTGAGCTGTGAGACTAGGGTGTGTGTGTGTGTGTGTGTGTGTGTGTGTGTGTGTGTGTGTGTGAGAGAGAGAGAGAGAGAGAGAGAGAGAGAGAGAGAGTGTTGGTTTTCTGGGACAGCCAGCTGGGAGGAGGAATTTGGTGAGGCCTTCCTGGCTTCTTCAGGCCTTTGCCTGGTCTAGGCCTTCAGGGAGACCCTGGGGGCACTGGCACTGTGCAGGCCCTGTGTCATGAAGCAACTGCTGACAGCTTCCCTGCTGCAGAGACAGGACTGGCCCTACCTTCCTCAGGCCTCAGGATGCCGCTCCTGCCACCCTCTCCCAGACTGGCTGAGGACAGGCTTCACCTGCTTTCCTGTGGGGGCTCCGCACCTCTGCCCTCTCTGACCCAATTGTGTCCTGTGCAAGCGTTCTTCATACCCACTGGATGTGTCCCCTGCATATGCCCTTGAAGTGCACCTCCCCACAACATCATCCCATTTACAGATGAGGAAACTGAGGCTTGCAGAGGCAAAACACCTTGTCCAGGGGCCAGTGGGTGATCTGACTCCCCAGCGAAGGCTCCTCCCATACCAGGGCACAGCCTCCAGAGAGGGGGATCAGTCCTTTCAGCCACCCACCCCGCCACCCCAGCACGGGCCTCTCGACAAAGCAGAGAAAGAGCTGGGTGTGTCTTGTCTGGGCCTGGGGAGGGCCCTGAAGACGAGGAGAGGATTGCCCCAGCTGCTCTTCTGGGGGGATGGGAAATAGCACCTCAGGAGCCAACAGCTCCTCCCAGCGCCCTGGCTTTCAGGTGCCCACCTTGTGCCCACCTTGCCACGAAGAGCTGGGAGAGTCCTGCAGGGTGGCGGGCAGTGGGGCACAAGCTCAGGAAAGGAGGGGTGAGCCCTGAGGTCAGCTGACCCCTTCCCTTTTCATGCACACACCACCTCAGTTTATGAATCTCAGCCCCCCCAGCCCCACCCACCCATTCATTGATTCAGCAAACAATAATAGCTAATATTTATTGGGCATTTGTACCACCCATAGCATTTTACTTGGATTATCCCATTTGTTTCTCACAGGTGATATTTATTGTGTGTTCTTGTGTGTCAGGCCCTGTGCTCTGGGGCAGGGGGTCTGCACATGCTGTGCGCCCTAGTGGGGCTTAGGGTCAGGTGAGGCCGACCCAGGCCCACCCCTGATGCCAGAGGGGCTGGGGCAAGAATACAAAAGGAGGCCTCGTACCCTATGTCTAAATATTTAAAAGTTATCAGTCAAGCTAACAACTGTTAAATAAAATATGTTCTATTCTCCTACTTTGGCAAATGTACTCTGATAATGACCTGGATGGCCAGGTTCCAATTTTAACTTTTCTGACTCTTCTGAGTTCCATACCCGAACATGGTGGCATGAGAAGAGCTGGCCCTGGCCCTCAGGCTGCCTCTTATCTTCCCACCCTCAGAGCCATCCTGCGATGGCTAAGGAGAGGCTCAGGTGTGGACAGGTGGATGCTCCAGTCCCTGAGCGCAAACCGCTAGCACCCCCTGCAGCCAGCTGCCATTCGACCACCGCAACAGGTGACGCATGAGGAAGTGGGCCAGGCATTCTGGGGACCCACAATATTGGACTTGTTCTAAAGGAAAAGCTCCAGCCTCCAAGAGCACCCTACAGACTCCTCACCCTGTTGGAGAGCTGCAGAAAGAGAGGGTCCAGACTGGTGCCTTCTAAAAGCAGAAGACTCACGGCAGGTACCCCTGTCACTGAGTCTGAGGGCAGAGGTGGGCAGATGTTCAGCAACTGATGACTTGGTTAAATACATTTGTACAAGAGCTAGGAAGAGGCACAGGGTGCTCTGAAGGTGTGTCAGGGGTATGACTGTTCCCCAAAACCCAAGATGCCCCTGCAGAAGGTAAGTAGTAACGAAGAGGAGTCAACCAGGCAAAGAACTGAAGGAGGGGTGTCTCGTCTGAGGGAACATCACGTGCAAAGGCTCAGAGGCAGGGAAGCTTGTGGGGAGAGTAAAACCTGAGAGAAGGTCATTGTGACTAGAGCCCAGAAAGCCAGTGGGTGTGTGGTGATGCTGGGAGGCCTGACAAGGGAGAGCCAGGGCCCTGCACACCACACTGAACGGGGGCCTGTGGCAAGGACGCTGGGTCACCAGGACAAGGAGCTGGAGGATCCTATGGTAGAGAGGTGTTGGAAGTGTCACCCACAGGCTTCTGACTGGCCAGGCCTCTGGGGCAAATAAGGTAGTGGCGGGCAGAGAAATCCTGGAATCGTCACACTGTCACCTGGAGGACCTTTAGAAATCACCCACCAACAACGAGGAAATGCCTAGAGGGACAATGTGGTCACTCAGCAGAGGTCACAAGCGGGCTGGCGGCAGTCTTGCCCAGAGCTTCATCTGTGCAGTCTGAGGCCCTACTGTGCCCCCCAGTGGAAGCTGGAGGCTCAGCCACCTGTCCCAGCACTGAGCCCAAAGTGCTGTGGAACATGTGTTGAATGAACTGAATTTCATCCAAACACAGAGCTATATAGAAACAGAACTTGCCCTCTTGCCACTCTTTCTGGCTGGGGAGAGACATGAAAAGGAGAGATGGAAGCAGGGCGTGGTGGCACACGCTTGTAATCCCAGTGTTTGGGAGGCTGGGACAGGAGGATCACAGGCTCGAGGACAGCCTCAGCAAGTAGTGAGAGACTCATCAACCTAGCGAGACCCTGTTTCAGAATAAAAATAAAATAGGGCTGGTGGTATAGCGCGGAGATAGAATGCTTCTGGGTTTAATCCCCAGTACTACAAAAAAAAAAAAAAAAGGAGAGACGGTGGCACAGTTGATAAGAGCTGCCAACAGGGGCCTCTCTTCAAACCCCCATCCCTCATCGATGCCCAAAGTCCTGCAGCCTGACCTCTGCCTCCAGCTGCTCTAGAGAAGGACCTGCCTGCTTGCTCAGTCCGATGGACGTGTCCAGTGCTTGTGTGAGAGGACACCTGAGCTGCCTGGTGTCCTCCCGGAGCCATGCTGTGCGTTTGCCTGCAGTGACCCGGGTCTTCACCACTCCACTCCTCCTGTTCTCAGCTCCTCTCTTCTGCACACCCTGTAAACAGTGATGCTCCCGGAACATGCCCTCCACCTCCCCCGAGGCCCTCACCCAATCCACACTGGGAGCTCAGCCACATGCGACGCCCGCATCACTCTCAGTAGCCCGGACAGCTCTCTTCCAAGTTCCAAGTGCAGATGTCCACCGGCTTGCAGGACACCTCTGTGTGGATGGCTGCCAGAAACCCCAGGCGCAACCTGTTTGCAAGGAAACTCCGGAACCAGCCCCTCTTCCTATGTCCGAGCATGGCACCTCTATTCACCAACTCCCTACCTTCTGCCTCCTAAATAACTTCCCAGCTCCACCTCTCCTGTCCCCCCTCAGCGTCTCTCATCTGTTTCCAGCAGCACCCCCACCCCTGCACATTGACTATAGCCAGACCTGTGGCTGCAGCGCACCCCAGGGTGTTTCTTGCCTCAGTACCTTTGGGCTGATGGTCCCCTGCCCTCCTCCCATTTTCAGGGCTAATTCTTCCTCTAGGCTCATGCCTGCCCCACACCCCTCTACACTCTTATCACACTTGGCTCACCCTATATAAATGTGCCTCTGCATCCATCTCTTCCCACTAGCTATGGGCTGGCAGAATGCCTTCAGGGTCCATCCATGTCTAGCCTGTATCACTACTGCATTCTTTTTCATTGCCAAGTAACATTCCATTGTATGGATATACCACATTTGTTTTCCATTCACCAGTTAAAGGAAATATGGATTATGTCTTCTTGTTGGCTGTTATGAATACTGCTGCTATGACCATTCATGTACAAGTTTGTTTTTGTTTCGGTATTGGGGATTGAACTCAGGGGTATTCTACCTCCAACTTACACCCCTAGCCTTTTTTCTTTCTCTTTCTTTCTTTCTTGAAACAGGGTCTCACTAAGTTGTTGAAGGTCTCACTAAGTTGCTGAGGCTGGGCTTGGACCTGCGATCCTCTTTTCTCAGTCTCCCAAGTACTGGGATTACTGGTGTGTGCCACCAAGCCCGGCTTTGTGTACAAGTTTTTATGCAGACATACTGTCTTGGTCAACTTGGCTGCCATAACAGAGCACCATAGGCTGGGTGGCTTAATCAGCAGAGGGTTCTTTCCCACAGTTCTGAAAGCAGGAAGTTCAAAATCAGGCTACCAGTAAGAATGGGTTCTGGTGAGGGTCCTCTTTCTAGTTTGCAGATAGGTGCCTCCTTGCTGTGTCCTCAAATGGCAGACAGAGATGGAGCCCCAGTCTCTTCTTATGAGGACACTAATTCCACCATGGTGACCTCATCTGAACCTAGTCACCTCCCAAAGACCCCATCTCCAAATACCATCACATCGGGGGTCAGGGCTTCAACATATGAACTTGGGGACACGAACATTCGGTCCATCACTCATGTTTCAATTCTCTGGGGACATACTTCGGCATGGACTTGCTGGCTCCTAGGGACACTCTAACCTGCTGAGGACCTGCCAGACTGGCCACGTGTGAGGGTCCGTCCTCCCTCACTTTCTGCAACGACTGTCTGAGGTCTCCACACGCCTCCAGCCCCGCCTTCCTCCCTCCCTCCCTCTCCACACATGGTGGCCTCCGCCTGCCTCCCAGAAGTGGTGGACACATCTGAGGTTCCACCGCAAAGCTGAGCCCTTCCTCACCACATCCTGCCTTTCCTCCTTTCCCCTGGCACCTCCGAGCAGACGCCGCTCTGGTACGGCTCATCTTTTTTTTTCTGGGAAATATCCACAGTCACTAGAGCGCATTTCTTTTCTTTTTTTCTTTTTTTTTTTTCAGAACTGGGGATTGAACCCAGGGGCATTCAACCTCCGAGCTATACCCCCAGCCCTATTTTTTATTCTTTATTTTGAAACAGGGTCTCACTAAGTTGCTGAGGGCCTCACTACGTAGCTGAGGCTGTCCACAAACCTGCAATCCTCCTGTCTCAGTCTCCCAAGTACTGGGATTTACAAGCGTGAGCCACCACGCCCAGCAAGTGACCACATTTCTCACTTACATACTGAGCGGCCATGTTTGGTTGAATTCCCCAGGAAATGGAGTTGAGCAGGAGGTCGGCTGGGTTAGAGTTAGCACCTGCTAGGGATGAAGGCAGCAGGGCTGGGCCAAGGGAGAAGCTGAGCTGAGCAGCAGGCTCATCGCAGGCCGGGGGCCAGGCCTTCGCACCGCCATATTGATTAGTCACTGGCTGCCGGCTGCCTCGCTGGGCGGCATGGACTTGGGCAAAGCGGCTGTCTTCACCCCCCGGGACATCCTGGAGAGAGGCTCAGATGGTCACTGTCAGCCGCCAGCCCTCCCTGCAGCTGGGGAAACTGGTGCTTCAGTCCTGGAGGAGGAATCGGCGAGGTGCCCACAGGATCCTCTACAAGCCCCAGCTGACCCCTCCCGCACCACAGGAACATGCTGAGCTCTCTGGAAATTCCTCCCTCGCCCCACATCTCTCTGCAGGCATTGCCACCCTCCTCCTCCCCTTCACAGCCAAACTACGCAAAAGATGTCTACATTCATTGTTCTCATCCGCTGCCCTTGCTCACTCCTCAACCCCACACACCCTGGACCACAGAGATTCCCCCAAACTCACCAATGGGTCCACATGGATAGCTGCTAGACATTGTGGGGTCTCTGACTCACCATCCTCCCAGCGTGTGCTGTCCTCCACAGGCCACTCCCTCCAGGAAACAGCCTCTTGCTCCTGGCTCGCACCCCAGGCTTCCCGTTTTCCTCCCACCTCTGGCGCACAAGCATGCACCACCACGCCCCGCTCAGCCTCATTTAAAAACAAACCTTCCGGGCACCACCGTGGCGCATGCCTGTGATCCCAGTATTTGGAAGGCTGAGACAGGAGGATCTCAGGTTCAAGGACAGCCTCAGCAAGTAGTGATGAAAGGCACCCCGTTTTAGAAGGGACCCCTTGCTCTAGCCACGGGACCCGGCGCCGACCCAGGTACTCTCAGGACTCCATCTTGCTGCAATCGCACGAGGTTTTATTGAACCAGTATACTGGGGCCGAGCTCGTATCTCACGCAGGAGAGGAGGTCGACCCTCAGCAAGGGGAGAGGAGGGTATTTAAAGATACAGCTGCAGAAGAAAGGGGGGGGTAGGGCAAAGCGAGGTACATGGAGGAATTTTTACAAGCTTATTTTTACCATTCTGTTAGACATCAGTAACCAATTCCTACAATTGTTTATCGTGATCCTCTCTTATCTACTACTGGTTTAGCTAGTTCCTGGAGTAGCCTGCCCTAGGGCAGGGGCGAGGCTGTGTTTCTAGTAGAGCTGGCTTAGTCTAGGGGTCTTAAGAGTCAGGGGTGGGGCAG
>PVJS01023071.1:0-29954 GCA_004027185.1 Glis glis | reverse complement strand
AGAGAGAGAGGGAGAGAGGGAGAGGGAGAGAGAGGGAGAGGGAGAATCCATACATTGTTGGTAGGAAGGTAAAATTTCAGAATGGCACGGCCACTTGCTATGCAACCCAGCAATTGCACTCTTAGGTATTTACCCCAGAGAAATGAAAATTTATGATCACACGAAAACATCCACATGAATATTCATAACAGCTTTATTCATGATAGCCCCAAACTGGAAATAACCCAAATGTACTGCAACAGAGGAATGGTTAAACAAACTGTAGCACAGCCATGCCATGGAATACTACTCAGCACTAAAAAGGAGTGAATGGTTGATAGATGCACCAATGTGAATGGACCTCAAGGAAATCATGCCAATCTTAGAAGGTGGTATACTCTATGACTCCATTTGCATAACATTCTTGAAATAATAAAATTATGAAGCTAGAGAATAGATTAGTGGTCTCCAGGGGTTGGGGTGGAGAGAGGAGGAAAATACGGACAAAAGGAGGGTGAGTATATCTGCCAAGGCTAACAGGAGCTGGGCCTCGTGGCACATGGCTGTAATCCCAGTACTTGGGAGGCAGAGACAGGAGGATTGCAGGCTCGAGGCCAGCCTCAGCAACTTAGTGAGACCCTGTTTCAAAAAAATTTTTTTAAATAAATTAAAAAGGGCTGGGAATGTAGCTCGGTGGTAGAATGTTCCTGGCTTTAATCCCCAGCACCACACACACACACACACACACACACACACACACACACACACACACACACAGAGAGGCAGGTATCAGGAGAGTTCCTTAACGCAATGAAACCATTCTTTATCTTGACTGAGGTGGTGGTTACATGAACCTACACTTGTGATACAATTGTATATCACTAAATACACGCAAGTGAATGCATGTAAAACCTGTGAAATATGAATACATCAATGGATTGCATCATCATAAATTTCCTGGTTGTGACATTGTATTATAGTTACCTAAGATGTTCCAATTTGGGCTACTTAGATAAAAAGTATGTAAGATCTTTCTGAATTATTTCTTAAAATTGCAAGTGAACCTATAATTATCTCAAAATAAAAAGATTAAATAAAAGAAAAAATGAGGTTAAACCGGGCATGGTGGCGCACACCTGGAATCCCAGTACTTGGGAGGCCAAGACAGGAGGATCACAGGTTCGAGGCCAGCCTCAGTAACTTAGTGAGACCCTCAGCAACTTAGTGAGACCCTGTTTCAAAATAAAAGATAAGAAGCCGGGCGTGGTGGCGCACGCTTGTAATCCCAGTACTTTGGGAGGTGGAGACCAGAGGATCCGGGTTCGCGGCCAGCCTCAGCTCTCTCGCTCTGTCTCTCTCTCTCTCTCTCTCTCTTTCTCTCCTTAGTGAGGCCCTCTGCAACTTCGTGAGACCCGGTTTCAAAATAAAGTATAAAAAATAGGGCCGGGGGCGTAGCGCAGAGGTAGAACGCCCCTGCGTTCAACCACCGGTACTGAAAAAAAAAAAATCAAAATAAAAGATAAGTCCAGGCATGGTGGCGCACGCTTGTAATCCCAGTACTTGGGAGGCGGAGACCGGAGGATCCGGGTTTGCGGCCAGCCTCAGCTACTTAGGCCCCTGGGTTCAATCCCTGGTACTGCAAAAAATAAATAAAAATAGAAAAAATGAAAATAAAAGATAAAATGTGGCTGAGGGTGTAGCTCAGAGAGAGTGCCCCTGGGTTCAATTCCCAGTTAAAAAAAAATGAAGCCAGGCATGGTGGCGCACGCTTGTAATCCCAGTACTTTGGGAGGCTGAGACCGGAGGATCCGGGTTCGCGGCCAGCCTCAGCTCTCTCTCTCTCTCTCTCTCTCTCTCTACTTAGTGAGGCCCTCCACAACTTTTTGAGACCCAGTTTCAAAATAAAGTATAAAAAATAGGGCCGGGGGTGTAGCGCGGAGGTAGAACGCCCCTGAGTTCAATCCCCGGTACCGCAAAAAAAAAAGAAAAATGAGGTTATATTTCTTTCTTTTGTGTGTGTGTGTGGCACTGGGGATTGAACTCAGGGGAATTCTACCTCCCAGCTATGCCCCCAGCCCTATTTTATTTTTATTTGAAAACAGGGTCTCACTAGGTTGATGAGAGTCTCACTACTTCCTGAGATTGTCCTTGAACCTTCGATCCTCCTGTTTCAGCCTCCCAAGTACTGGGATTATAAGCGTGCGCCACCACATCAGGCTCATGAGGTCACATTTCAAAAAAACATTTTTTATGGGAGGGAAGCAGTAGGGGAAGAATACTGCTTCATATCTATTGTCCATGATGTATCACAGTTATGCATTCAAATTCTCTCTCTCTCTCACACACACACACACTCATACCAATCCAATCACAGGGGCTCTTACACAAATTGAAATAGGAAGAGAATTTCAGAATTGTTCATCTACCCATAACTAATAAGGTAATAAAGAGAACTGCAAATGAATTGGAGCAAAACTCTATGCATGTGTCACAAAGCGTCCCTGATCCAGCCTCTGCTACAGTGGCCCCCGGTGATGCAGGAGTGATTAGTGTGCTGTGGGATGTGTAATTTGACAGTGTGAGCAGCTCCCACGTCTGCCATGGGGCCAGCAGGCTTTGTGCAGCCTGGGCTCAGTGAAGTGCTCCGGCTTTATTCCTTCTGTCTCTCGCCTCTTAAAGGAGGTTGCGCTGAGGAGGAAGGAGGCCCTGAGTGGAATGCATAATTGCCATGGGAACCGAGGCTGCCGTCCATCCCTGGGACTGCCGCCCCCACTCGCCTATTGTCAAGGTCCCTCTTGTGCATGTCTGAATGGTTCTGAGTTTGAGTGAGTGCGCATATCTGTCCAGTCTGTGTATATACTTATGGGTTAGCTGATTTGTCTTTGAAGACAGGAGTGGGAGAAAATGTGGGACAGGCTGTACAAACAACTTCACATCCTTCAAGCTTCTGGTTTGTGCCCATTCACCAGGAATCAACTGTAATCAAGTACAGCAGAAGAAAAATAATATCTGAAGAAATGCCCCCTTTCCCCCATTCAAGCCACCATATTTATTCCAGAGGAAACTAAGCCCATTATTTATGGTGCTAGTAAATTTTTCCCCTTTTTTGCAGTACTGGGGGTGGAACCCAGAGGCATTCTACCACTGAGCTATACTGCCAACCCTTTTATTTATTTATTTATTTTTTTTGAAATGGTCTCACTAAGCTGCAGAGGCTGGCTTCGAACTCTAATCTTTCTGTCTCAGCCTCCCAAGTACTGGTATTACTGGTGTGCACCACCACACCTGACTAATGATGCTAGTAAAATTTAATTTTCTGTCTTCTTCATCTTTATTCCCTCCTGGTCTAGATGACCCCAAACAGTGAGTTTGTGGCTAGTGGCCTTTCTGGAGTGCAGGAATCCTGAATGGCCTCCCCATTTTGCTCTCCATTTAGGGCTTCTTGGTTGACTCTGGGTTGATGGGTGCTGTAAGTTTCTGCCTCTGGCTCCTGGTCACTCCACACACCCTCCTGGAGAGTCTATCTGTAGTGGTGACCAACAGGGCCTTCTAGATAAATCTATAGATGTCTCTGGACGTACCTTTATCAAGTGGCCTCAGCAACTTAGCCAGAGTTCTTCTGAAACCAAGTGTTTGCCCAGATTCTTCCCATGCCTGATCCTGCCACCTTCAACCCCTTCAAGTTTCTTTTGTAAGTGTTCCATGAATCACTTGCCCAAGGATTCCGCACTCCAGGCTCAACTTCTAGAGGACCTGCCCATAGATGTCCCCAGTATAAATGACAGTCCCCATTTGTGATAGTCAATCTAGTTTGTCAACTTGACCTGATCATGACACACCCAAGATCATGTAACTTTGGGTGTGTAACAGCAGATTAAACAGAAAGCCTGCCCTGAATGTAGGCAGCAGGATTCTGATAGGTGCAGGACTTAGATAAAAGAGGGAGAGGCCGCATAGAACAGCGCGCGACTCTTTCCGAAGAAAACGCATCTGCTCTCGCCTTATATCGGCGGCCTCCGGAAGTTCGCCGTTTCTCTGATGAGCTTCTTGATCTTCTGCTCTTGTCTGAGATCGTCGGCCTCCAGCCCTTTGAACTGAAACTCCACCATCGTTTCTCCGAAGAGCTTCCTGATCTTCACATCTTGGACTGGGACTGAATTAGTGGTTGCTCCGATCCTAAGACTCCAGCTCTTAGACCGCTCGACCAGCTACTGATTCCTCTGACTCTCCACATGCAGTCAGAACTTGGGACTACACTGCTTCAAACTGTAAGCCCATCTGATAAATCCCTTTTTCAAATATACTCATTCTGTGAATTCTATTAATCTAGTGAACCCTGTCCAATATACCATTATTGTCTCTCATACGCCCTCTTGTCCTTCATTGCACTTTTTTGGGGGGGTACTGGGGATTGAACCCAGGGGCATTCTACCTCTGAGCTACACCCCAGCACTTTTTATTTTTTATTTTGAAACAATGTCTTGCTAAGTTGCTGAGAGTCTTCTCTAAGTTGCTGAGGCTGGCCTCCTGTCTCAGCCTCTCACATACTAGGATTACAAGTGTGTACGACCATGCCTTGCCTTCACTGTACTTTTTAAATTAGCAATTTTCTGTTTGTGGATTCGTTCGTTTTCTATTTTTTCCTATTAGCCATGAGGCTGATGGGCTGTGAGCTCTGTGAGGGTGGAGACATACTTGTTTCATCTACCTCTGTGTCCCCAATACTAACACCAGGCCCAGTGCCATGGGGGAGCTCACAAGCTGTTGAGTGGATGAATTGATGTGTAAATTTGGTGTCTTCCTTGAGGGTGAGTATAGCTGGCCGTGTAAGGCTCTACATTTTCTCTTGGACCACGACTTGTATGAAGCCCCAATGGTCTCAAAGCCTAATCTTAGGTTTAGTCTTCTTGTAGTACACCCTGACCGGCCCTAGCTCCTCTCCACTGGCACCAAGCTCCTCTTCCCCCACGAAGTGAAAAATACCCTTTGCACTAACAATAATACCTTCTACGATTCCAACAAATTACTGTAAGTCTGTCTCAATAGAGATTTTTGAATAATATGGGCCCTTTTCATTCTTGTTCATTCATACCCAGGCATACTTAGCGCCTACTAGGTATAGGCACGGGTTTGTTCACTGTGGCTATAGCGCCCAGCAGTGGACAAGATCCCTACTTTTGTGCAGCTCAGAGTCTGCTGGGGAAAGATGCTTACCCGATAAAGAAACAACGTGACCAGTAGTGAAGAGTGCTATGAGAAATAAGGAAGGGTAGGGGGTCCAGACAGACTCTGTTAGTGCATGCCTCTGTAGGCCTCATTGGAGTGCAGTGACTGCATAATTATAGCCCACAGATAGTGATATAATAGTCGTATAGTCATGGTATTTCCTTTTGTGTTTCTAAGTGGAAGCACTTAGAAACCAGCCTTTATTAATTTACATTCTTGCTTCCTGAGAAGAAACAGAAGAAGGAGGAAAAGAAAAAGAACACTGCTATGACAAAATATGATATTTCTTTATTCACCTTAGAGTAATGAGAAAATTCAGGTTCAGTGGCATTGGGCCCCTGCCCAAGGCACAAAATAAGTAAAGGTTTGAATTGGGAATCGAACTGAGGGCTTTCTGACTGCAAAATGCATGTGTCTTTTCTCCCACTATATTTTACTCTCTCCTTCTCTTAAGCTACCAATCTGATTCAATTATCTTGGACTAAATATTTATAAGTAGAATTTTAAATACATAACCTTCTCTGCTTGAATAAGTGTCATAACTAGATATAAACCTTAAAATTCTGTTGGCCTTACGAACCACCATTAGTCAGTCAATGGAATTTTGTTGAGCATTTATAATATGCTGAATGTTGATCTCACTATGAATAAAGGAAATTAATTAGAGGTATTTTGTTTTGTTTTTGTATTTGTTGTTTGTTTTTGGTTGTTAAATGATGACCTAGTAAGTCAGGGCTCATGAACTCTACAGTCTGTTTTGTGTCTATGACAGAATCATGGATATTTATTTACTTTTTGATAAAAGTGATAAGCTTATTTCAAGCTTTATTGTTCCTTTATGGGGGATGTGTACTGGGGATTGAACTCAGGAGCATTCTACCTCCAAGCTATACCCCCAGCACTTTTTATTTATTTATTTATTTATTTATTTATTTATTGTAGTACTGGGGATTGAACCCGGGGGCATTTCACCTCTGAGCCACACCCCTAGCCCTATTTTTTATTCTTTATTTTGAAACAGGGTCTCACTAAGTTGTGGAGGGCCTCACTAAGTAGCTGAGGCTGGCTGTGAACCTGCAATTCTCCTGTCTCAGCCTTCCAAGTACTGGGATTACAAGCATACACCACCATGCCTGGCTTTATTTTTTATTTGGAAATAGGGTCTTACTAAATTGCTGAGAGGCTCGCTAAGTTGCTGAGCCTGGCCATGAACCGTCAATCCTCCTGTCTCAGCCTCCCAAGTACTAGGATTACAGGCATGCACCACCACACTCAGCTTCATGCTTTATTGTTCTTAAAACACATTCACATGCATTATCTCAGTTTCCTCTTTCACTCTGTTGGCTTATTAGTAAGATAGATAAAACATCTTTATAAAGGTATGGAAACTGGAGCCCTGACTGAGTACTTGCCCAAATTCATATCACTGGTTTGGGAGAAATACAAAGTAAGAAAACTGGACTTGTAACTTTATTTTTATTTATTATTTATTTATTTATTTATTTATTTATTTATTTATTTGTGGTACCGGGGATTGAATGCAGGGGCGTTCTACCTCCACGCTACGCCCCCGGCCCTATTTTTTATACTTTATTTTGAAACCGGGTCTCACGAAGTTGCGGAGGGCCTCGCTAAGGAGAGAGAGAGGCAGGGAGAGAGAGAGAGAGCTGAGGCTGGCCGCGAACCCGGATCCTCCGGTCTCCGCCTCCCAAAGTACTGGGATTACAAGCGTGCGCCACCACGCCTGGCTTTGGACTTGTAACTTTAAATGCAGTGATCCATCACTATCCACTGTCAGTCAAAGGAAGAACAGTGACATGGCCTGAGGGGTGGGAGGTTTGTTCTGGAACCAGATGGTCTCTTCTCCAGCAACTCCTGAGTCAGAGTTGGGGCTAGTGGCAGAGGAGGTGTGGGCTGGACGTGATCTGTGGTTCTCACCCTGTGGCCCTCAGAAGAGTAGTGCTGTGTGAACAAGGCACCTTGCCCCTGGAAGCAGACCAAGCATATTTCCCAATCCCAATATTAAGCTATTTGGGAAAATGTTTCTCCAGGAGCTCTCTTCTGAAACACATCAAAATGAATGAATCAATGGCCAGGCACGGTGGTGCACGCTTGTGATCCCAGTATCTGGGAGGCTGAGATAAGAGGATCGTTGGTTTGAGGCCAGCCTCAGCAATGTAGTGAGACTCTCAGCAACCTAGCAAGACCCCATTTCAAAACAAAAAATAAAAAGGACTGGGGGTGTAGCTCAGAGGTAGAATGCCCCTGGGTTCAATCTCCAGTACCAAAAAAAAAACAAAAGAAAAAAAATGGACTAATAGCAAGCCAATTTTACTAGCTTAATAATTTAAGATTTTAACAAATTAGGGAACCATCTTTTGTTGTCAATTTGTGTCAAACAATTAGACTGCCTGGTGGCCCATATGTTCTAGGTTCACTGGATTCAGCTCTGTATTCTGCCAGGATCCTTCCTGATACAGGGTCCCTTTTGAATAGAGATCCTACCATTCTAAGTCTTGGTAAAGAGAGTTTCCCAAGCCAGGTGTGGTGGCACATACTTGTAATCCCAGTACTTGGGAGGCTGAGACAGGAGGATTGCAGGTTCAAAGCCAGGCTCAGCAACTTAGCAAGGCTTTTAGCTATCTAGTGAGACCCTGTTTCCAAATAAGAAATAAAATTGGACTGGGGGTGTAGCTTGGAAGTAGAAAGATTCTGGGTTTAATTCCCAGTACCAAAAGAGAGAGAGAGAGAGAAAGAGAGAGAGAGAGAGAGAGAGAGAGTTTCCCAAATGCATTTTGAAGTATAACAAAAACTGGCTACACAGGCAGTCAGACTATTACTAATCCCCAAAGCTTTAAAATAATAGTAATAAAGAAGTTTGAAAAGACAAACAACCTAAAAATCCTCGTCATTCTACTGTGACTACTTAGCCAGCATCTGCATCTGTGATTTGGCCTGGAATTCTTAATAGAAATGCAGCACGGGGCTCAAGAGTGCTTCAATAGCTCTGCCTAGAGGTTCTTTTCACTCAAGGAAGCAGCAGACACGAATTGAAAAAATAGAGCAAACAAATAAGACCAGAAAGATTTTGTGTGAATTAAGCAGTATTCTGTTTTATACATTTTCTATAATGTATATAAATAGTGTTTTCAATGTGTGCCTTTCTTGCCTAGCTGTTCATTAGTGGGCCATGAATTGCATTTTTTATGTCTATAGGTTGCACTCCAACCAATTAAGTTGAAAGTAGGAGTTTTTTTTCTCCATGATTAATTACTGAGCAATAGCCTAAAGAGTCTTCGGGGCATTGAGATAGATTTTTTTTGTACTTTTGGGTTGTAAGAAAATCTGGTGTAAAGTAAAACATAATGGCTTCAGATTGCAATATTGCTCATTAGCAAAGCTCATGCTTTTGAAATTGGTGATTACAATTTTCCTTCAGGGAGGATCAGGCTGTAATGTCTATACAGTTTTTGTTTCTAGACATTAGCTACCAAGAATATTAAAAGACATACAAAAAGTAGGCCTGTCACTTTATCTCAAATCTTTCAGCTTCTAAGATAAGCAGAACTTTCTCAGGCATAAAAAGAGAGTTTGAATGATTCATGAAATCCTTTCTCCACATTAAAAATGAAGGAATGAAGGGAATGACAAGAAAAATAATTCATTTATTTGTGGCATATAAGTGGACTTCCTTGGGAAAATACATGCTGCATATATGTAGATATGTGTGCATACACACAGTGACACATGCACACATACATATATACAGAAAATGAAAGTGCTTTCTCATCTACAACTCTATCTAGAGACTCCTTTAAAACCACCATTCATGTAGGATTAATTTAATAATGCGTTCTATTTGTTTTCAGACAATTTACTTGTGCTGATTTCGCATTCAATCTTGTATATGGCCGGGCATGGTGGCACAGGCCTGTAATCCCAGTACTTGGGAGACTGAGACAGAAAAATCACAGTTTCAAAACCTGTATCAGCAATTTCGCGAGACTCTCAGCAACCTAATGAGACCCTGTTTCCAAATAAAAAATAAAATAGGGCTGGGGGTGTAGCTCAGAGGTAGAATGCCCTTGAGTTCAATCCCCAGTACCACACACACACAATCTTGTATATGTATATGCATTTTTCTTTAAAACTATTTAATTTGGAATAGCATTGACATAGCGATACTATTAAGATGATAGCTTTGATTTAATCAGTCAGGGACATTGCATTCCTGCATTACACTAGCATCTCTTTTCTGGTTAATTAGAGAGATGACATTATCATGAAATATGTGCCAATGTTATGGTTTTAAACCTCAAAAAAATCATTTGGAGCCGGAAGCAGTTGGGCATGCCTGTAATCTCAGTACTTGGGAGGCTGAGACAGAAAGATTGCAGATTCAAAGCCAGCCTTAGCAATTTAGTGAGGCCCTCAGCAACTTAGTGAGACCCTGTTTCAAAACAAAAAATAAAACAGGGCTCAGGGTATAGCTCAGTGGTAGAATGCCCCTGGGTTCAATCCCCAATACCAAAAAATATATAATTTGGTCATCTTTTACATTTGTATTTTGGTTCTCATAATACTTTAGTATGTTGAGCTTTATGAAGGGCATATGACCAACTTACTACCAATAGGTAGGTTAATATGATTGTGTTTCTGTGGAGAATTAGGCCCAGATTTTTATCATCATTATTGTATGTAAAATTAATATTATTATTCTATATACAACTAATAATTTGTCTTAGTTCAAGCTGCTATGAAACAAATTACCATGGACTGGGTGGTTTAAAAAACAAACATTTATTGTGTATAGATCTAGAGCCTGGAAGTCCATGATCAAGGTGCCAGCAGTCCCAGTGTCTGGTGAGGACGCACTTCCTGGACTGTAGACAGCTGTCTTGTATTTACATAAGAAGAGCAGAAGGGATATTAGCTCTGTCGTGTCTCTTCTTTTTTTGCAGTACAGGGGATTGAACCCAGGGGCATTCTACCTCCTAGCTACACCCCCAGCCCTATTTTATTCTTTATTTTGAAACAGGGTCTCACTAAGTTGCTGAGGCTGACCATGAACCTGCGATCCTCCTGTCTCAGCCTCCTAAGTACTGGGATTACAAGTGTGCGCCACCACGCCCGGCTTCTGTCTCTTCTTTAAAGGGCACAAATCTTATCATGAGGGCCCACCCTCATGACTACATCTGAACCTAATTCCCTTCCAAAGATCCATCTCCAAATATTATCACTGTGGAAATTAGGATTTCAACATGCGAATTTTAAGAGGGATACAAACATACAATCTGTAGAGTAATTACTCAATTTATATAGCAGTTTATAGTTTTCCATGAAGCCTTTCTTTCTCAGTTCTTACAAAATAGCTGAGTTATAAGTCTATTACAGGTTGAGCATCACAATTCCAAAAATCCTAAATCTGAAACGCTCCAAAATCCAAAGCTTTTTCAGCACCAATAACCCAACAAGTGAAAAATTCCACACCTGACCTCACATAACAAGTCACAGTAAAATGCAGTCTTGCTGAAATATTGTATAAAATTACCTTAGGCTATGTACATAAGGTATATATGAAACATAAATTAAGTTTATGTTTATACTTGGGGCCTGTCATGGGAAAACACTATAATTACATGGAGAGTCCTGAGGAATTCCCAGGTATGGGATGGAAACTCGCCTCAGGACCTTTGGGGTCCTTGGCTTCCATGGCGAAAAGAATTTCACGTGTCAGTCAGAGACAAAGACAGAGGTTTATTTAGGAAAAGTGGGGATACACATTCAAGGGAGAACGTGGGCCACCTCGAGACTGTGAGAGGCCCTTGGGGTCTTTACAATCCTTTTCTTATAGGGGACCCAGAGAGGGGGTGGCTAGGGGCACATGGCAAGGATGGGGCAACATGGGATGGTTCTCGTCATTTCATTGCTGGGTGCTGGGTTTGACAAACTTGAGACTTCCTTTAGGATTTTGTTTGTTTGTTTGTTTGTAAGGCATCTCAGGAATTTCAGGTGTGAAGCAAGGCCATTATGATTAAAAAGCGTTGGCCAGGCCTATTGAGAACCCAAGTAAAGGACAGTCCAGATGGGCTATTATTATTAAAAGTGTATAGGCCAGGCCTATTAAAGACCTTTGCCTAAGAAAAGGACAGGCCAGATCTGCTATTATAATTAAAAGTGTGGCCCATTAAGGGATTTTGTCTAAGAAAGAGCAGGCTCTATAAGGTGAAGCTAAGGATTATTAAGTTTTTAGATTTTAAAACTATATTTTCCCTTTCCTTCCCAATTCATCTCCTTTCTACCTAATATTTTATTTCTTCTACCTCAGGGCCCATCCCCCAAATACTCATTATGTACATGCAAATATTCCAAGATCCAAAGAAAATCTGAAATCCAAAATATTTCTGGTCCCAAATATTCTGGGTAAGGGATATTCAATCTGTATTATCACTACTCTCTTACAGGAAAGGAAATGGAAGCTCTGAGAAGTTAAGAACTTTCTTTTTTAAATTTTTTATTTGATGCATTGTAATTTTACATCATGTTGGAGTATAGAGTGTCAGACAAATGCATGCACACAGCTCTTGGTGCTCTCCCCATCCAGTCCCTCCCTGCTCCCTCCTCCTCCATGAGCATGTCTTTTTTTTTTTTTGCAGTACTGGGGATTGAACCCAGGGGCAGTCTACCACTGAGCTACACCCCCAGCCCTATTTTTTGTTCTTTATTTTGAAACAGGGTCTCACTAAGTTGTGGAGGGCCTCACTAAGTAGCTGAGGCTGGCTGCGAAACTGCGATCCTCCTGTCTCAGCTTCCCAAGTACTGGGATGACAAGCGTGCGCCACCACACCCGGCTATGAGCATGTCTTGATATTGGAATTGGTAGTTTTGTAAAAAATTGTTGAACAATGAGCGAGAAACAGAAATTCCAAGACCACCATCTCAGTTAAGGTGAGGCTTTAATACCGCGGGGCTACCATCCATCAGCACGGGCTAGAATGGCAGCCCCTTGTGTAGCTTACAGCTCCCTTTTTATAGAACAAGCTGGGGGTACAGAAACAGATTTTTGCAGTTTGGGTTCGAATCAGCCAACCACAGAAAGTTTTCCCTTATTTAGAAGTAAAGTGATTAGTTTAGGGTAGGGGGTTAAACACAGAGGTGGGGGTCGGTTTTGAGGGCTTTGTCCTGGGGCAGAGGTAAGGGCAGGAACTGGTTTTACGGTGTTGTCCTTAGGGGCAATAAGGGCAGGAACTGGTTTTCTGTCCTTGGGGAATTAGTCTTGTCCTTATGGCAGAAAAGACAGGGAATTTAATTTTAGGGTAGAAAACGAGGTTAAAAAATTACTTTTTCTGGGCACATTATCACAATAATCATAGCATTATTTCAACTATTACACTCTTTATGACTTTGTCTCCCTTCCCTGATCCCCCTCAGTCACTCCCCTGGAGTCTCTGCTCATCTATCTGATGTTGCCCTTATTTCCAAATATCTCTCTAGCTTCCACATATAAGAGAAAATATATGTATACATGTTGTTTGAGACTGGATGTACTCGCTTAGTATGATATTCTCAAGTTCCATCCATTTTCCTGCAAATGGTGTGATTTTGTTTTTCTTTATGGCTGAGTAAAGTTCCATTGTGTGTATATACCAAAGTTTTGTGATCCATTCATCTGTTGATGGATACCTATGATGGTTTCATAATTTGGCTATTGTGAATTGTGCTGCTATGAACATGAATTTGCAAGTATCATTATAATATTATGATTTCATTTCTTTTGGAGGATGCTCAGGATCGCTGTCACTGGTTCATAAGGTAGTTCCATCATTCCAAGTCTTCTGAGAAACCTCCACACTGATCTCCATAATGGCTGTACTAGTTTGCAGTACCAGCAACAGTGCAGTAGGGTTCCTATTTCCCCACAACCTCGGACACTTTTTCTCAGAATACTAGTTAGAACCAGCAGAAAAGCACCCTGATGGTGAAATGGTCACTGTCTTCAGTTTGTGACTCAACATAGCATCTGGATTCAACCAAACGGGAAACCTACTAGACTGCAGACTGTGTTAAGTCAGCTTTCATCTCTGTGACCAAAATACCTGACACCAACCAAAGGAGGAAAGGTTTATTTTGGCTCACAATGTCATAGGTTTCAGTTCACGGTCAGCTGCCTCCATTGTTTTGAGCCGAGGTGAAGCACAGGTGAGGCACAGCATCATGGCGGAAGGGTGTGGTGGAGGAAAGCTGCTCAGCTCAAGGCAGCCAGGGAGCAGAGAGGGAGAAGAAGGGGCCAGGGACAAGATATAGTCCCCAAGGGCACGCCTGGAGTACCTACCTCCTCCAACCATGCCCCACCTGCCTAGAGCTTCCACCTCTGCCGGGCTCTGTACCAGCAGGACACAGGGCAACACAATGAAAAAATGCTCTCGAGACTTTATTTCTGGTCTTGAAGAGGTGAGAGGGGAGAAGGCAAGAGAGCCAAACTCCCCCAAGTGAAACTCAGCTCTTCCTTTTATTACAGGTTTACAGAAGTAAGTCTGGGACACTAAATCATTAATTGTCTCTGGCTAGATGGGCGTGGTGGTGCACGCTTGTAATCCCAGTACTTGGGAGGCTGAGACTGGAGGATCTGGGTTCACGGCCAGCCTCAGCTACTTAGTGAGGCCCTCTGCAACTTAGTGAGACCCTGTTTCAAAATAAAGAATAAAAAATAGGGCTGGGGGTGTAGTTCGGAGGTAGAATGCCCCTGGGTTCAATCCCCAGTACTGGAAAAAGAAAATTGTCTCTGGCTAAGGAGTAGAGCATTGTATTAGGAATGCTTTAGAAGATAAGTTGTTATTTCAGTTTCCCAAGAGCAGCAGAGGTTACTGTCTTCAGCTCCCTCCTTGGGGTGATCTTCTACCCTTAAGCAAAGAAAGCAAAAGGTGTAGTAAAACAGAAGGTCATGCTTAGATAATGAAGGGGCATTGAGGTCACTGTCTTCAATTCCCTCAAGAAAGGCAATTTTATGCCAAAGCAAGCAAAAAGCTATAAATCCTTAAGCCAATATTTTTAGACTTAGAACAGTCTCCCACACTTCCCCCTTTTTTGTTTTGTAGATGATATAGCTTCATGAAAACCATGAATTTTTCTGCCATCTTGTGGTGATATTGAATCACACTTTGGAGCCTCTTGATTACTACAAGAAGAATGAACAATATTAATATAGCAAATCCTATCAGTCCCCAAATGCATGAATTGAGTCCAGAAAACCATGTTTGAGGATTTATCCACTGGAGGGATAAACCTTCAGCACATTCATTTGAATTTTTTGTATCATAATTATTTGATTTTTTAATTCTTGTGCCAAGCTGGTTATGTTTAGTTGAAGATTATCTTGAAAAGCTCCTAAAAGGTGTTGTTTTACTTTAGACCAATCGTGTTGGGTGTTATTATATAGTAAAGGGCTAACACAGATATGGTTGTGACCAGAATCACAATGCAGGCTCTGCCTTTCCATGAGAGCCAGTTGTTGTTCTCCCAGTCATATCACTGACGCCTCTAAGGCATCCAGTCTAGTTGTTATCATTGAATCTATATGTGCCCGATGGATCATATCTGGGGTGACATTGATCATACTTGGTTAATTCTATGAGCAGTATAGATGGATTCAGCAAGGAAAACTCCAGGAACTCTTGTTGTGACTGCAATAATTATGGCCGACAGCAGAAAGGCAATTAAGATAACAAGGAATCACCTTGGTCTTAATTCGCCTAATTGTACTTTGAAAATTTGTAATCCTGAGTTTCTTTTCTAAGGATGTGTCAGATTTACAGGGAGCCATCCTTGGGATTGTTTTTTTTAATATCCATAAGATAGTAATGTTAAGCTGTGTGGCATTGGAATGAATAAATCAGAGGACAAATATTATTATTTATGGTGTAGTTAGAGCTTAAGACTAATACAAGGCTGAGGTACATACACCATAGCAGAGCCACTAATAGTATGTGTAAGGGTTATGGTATAATTGGCAGAATGAGAATAATTTCCATGTGAGATATTTCTAGGAAACCATGGTGGTCCTAGCCTCTAAGCCTTGCAGTGCCAGAGTCCTATTTTCCAGTTTCATTAATTTGCAGGACAGGCCCTGAAAATCCCTCTTTAAAGAGGCTATAAATAGAATTTTTGGCATGTAGGGAGCTCCCATGTTGAGAGTCTCCTTAGCACACTGGGTGATCTGTTTATGCCTTTGCAGGTCACCCTTGGATTTGTCAGCATGGTGACACATAAATTGAATGGAGGCACTTCAATGGCCGGGGGTCAGGATTGCTTTTAATCCTTAGGCACTGCATCTGAGGAATCAGGTTGATCAGTTGATTTTTCCAGGTCATAGTAGGGCTTGACTAGTTTGGCAGGCAGCCAAAATGGTCCAGTGTCTGTGGAGACCCAAGCATATCCTCTTTCCCAAGTTAGTAAGGAAGCAGGACCTTGCCATCTTTCTTTACCATGTAGGTCTTTGTAAAGGAAAGGGTCCTTGCAATGAATGTTTTAAAAAATGTTTATAGATATTACAAACCAAAATATTAAGAGCATATAGAACTTTGTTTACAATGTCTTTAATCCCTGACTCCCCCCTTTTTTGTTTTTCAATTATGGTAGGGTGTATCCTGTTTTGAAGTAAAGTAAAGGTGAGAAACAGTTTTAAAAGTTGGGAGTTAGGAACTTGTTTTAATTGGGCTGTTTTGATCATTTGCAAAGTATATACTACATATTTTGAGTTAGCTAATACGTTTAATGATTGATTAGGGAATTGTTGGTGGCAAATAATGGCTGTAGCCAATTTTGCCTTTTGAGTAGAGGGATGATTTTTGGAAGTTAGGGAATTCCACTGATCAGTAAACCAGGTCTTAAATGACAATAAATACAAGAGAATATCTTGATAAAGATGTAAATTCTTTGTTTAAGCTAGTTCTTAATAAATTGTTAGCTAGAGCAAAAAAAAACCATATTGTTTAAAATATAAAGAACATAGGAAATTATCTTAATAAAATGAAAAATTTGGGGCTCTTTAGGCTAATTTTTGTAAATTTTTACCAAGAGCAGATTAATATCTTAAGAAAACCTAATTATTTTAAATATAGAATTAATGCATTCAATGTAACTTTTAGAAAACTCATTAAATAATTTTTAAATTTTAGCTAACTTTATTACACATACAATTTTTTTTTTTTTTTTGGTACTGGGGATTGAACCCAGGGGCATTCTACCTCCAAGCTACGTCCTCAGCCCTATTTTTTTATTCTTTATTTTGAAACAGGGTCTAAGTTGCAGAGGGCTTCACTAAGTAGCCGAGGCTGGCTGTGAACCTGTGATCCTCCTGTCTCAGTCTCCCAAATACTGGGATTACAAGCATGTGCCACCATGTCCAGCCATACAAAATTTTTTTCATTAGTCTTATCCTTTAAAAATCACTTGCAACTTTCTCAACCCCTCAGTGACTTGCTTCCCTTCTTGTTTTTGTTTTCACCTTTCTTTTTTCCTATGGAATAACTCGGTCATTTAGAACAAAAATATTATCTTACAAAATCCTTTCCCATCTAAAAACATTTCTTTTTTTTTCTTTTAAATTTCTTCATTAAAATACCTCCTCATACCTATAAATATCTCCTTGTATTTATTGGGCTTCCTTACATTTAAATCAATCCTTATAAAAAATCTTTCAATTTAGATAAATTACCTTTTCTTTTCTTTGTGGTACTGGGGGTTGAACCCAGGGGCATTCTACCTCTGAGCTACACCCCCAGCCCTATTTTTTATTCTTTATTTTGAAACAGGGTCTCACTGAGTTGTGGAGGTCTCACTGAGTAGCTGAGGCTGGCCACGAACCTGTGATCCTCTGGTCTCAGCCTCCCAAGTACTGGGATTACAAGCATGTGCCACCATGCCCAGCTTACCTTTTCTAAGTAATGTCATGGGAGGACATGATAATTTCTGTGGGTTCTTGGCTTCTGTGGTGAAAACAATTTCAACATGCACCAGTCAGATATAAGGCAAAGGTTTAATTCAAGAAAGGTGGGGATACACATACATGGGCCATCTCAAGGGTGTGAGAGCTGCAGCAGAGCACGGCAGAAAGAGGCTCAGAGGGGCACAGAGAGAGGCATGAGAGCAGCTGCAGAGAGACCAAAGAGGGTCTCAGATCTTTTTCTATCCTTTTCTTATAACCCCACTAGAGAGGGAGTGGCCAAGGGCACATGGTGGGAAATTGGGCACTATAGGATGGCAGTCTCCTCTCTTTGAAGCTCTAGACCTGACAAAAGGTGTAAATTCCTTGAGATAGAAATTCCAGGAAGCCAGAGCCAGATAAGGCAGGGTGCAGGGCAATTCTCTGGGACCTTTTTCCCCGGAAATCAAGGCTCTGACAAAAGGTGAGACTCTTCTCTCGGATCTAATCACCTCATGAAATTTAGATATGGAGCTAGGTCTTAATGATTTTAATGTATGGGCCTTGCTTTTGCCTAAGAGCAAACAAGCTCTATTAAAATGAAACTAAAGATTATGAAGATTTTTTATTTTTCTTTCCTTCCCAATTTGTCTCCTTTCTACCTAAAACGTTTTTATCTCTTCTATTCTATCTCAGGTAAGATAAAATATTTTACGTTTTTATGTTTTATTAAAACACAGCCTAAAATTTTTTTAGCCTCATCTATACATAGAATCACATATTAATTAGTCAAAAGAAGGTAATCTTAAGTTGTTTTTTACATATGTGAAAAATACATTTGATAGACTCAATATATTGTCTTGTGCTGATGTTAAGAAGCCAAGAGTATTTTATATTTAGCAATTAATGTTTAGCATTTTAGCTTACCTATACACGATTTAGATTTTTTTTTTTTTTTTTTGCGGTTACCGAGGATTGACCACAGGGGCATTCTACCTCCGCGCTACGCCCCCGGCCCTATTTTTTATACTTTATTTTGAAACCGGGTCTCACTAAGTTGCAGAGGGCCTCACTAAGGAGAGAGAGAGAGAGAGAGAGAGAGAGAGAGACAGGGAGAGAGTGAGAGAGCTGAGGCTGGCCGCGAACCCAGATCCTCCGGTCTCCGCCTCCCAAAGTACTGGGATTACAAGTGTGCGCCACCACGCCCAGCTCGATTTAGATTTTTTTAAAGATAGACATTTTTATAAAAGCTTTTACCATTTACATTTATCTAATTTACCCATTTTAGACTTATCCATGAAAGACTTCTTTTAGATTTATCCATGAAAACCAAGATATCAAACAAGCATAGCTAGCATTTTAAGCCTTTTCTGTAAAGGAAACAAAAGTAAACAAAAATGGTCATTATACTTTAAACATCTAATAAAAATAGATATAATCCTGAATGCCTAGCATCCTAGGGAAAAATCATGCTAATAATTTTTAATAACATTTTTACTTTTATTTTTACTGAATTAAAAGGTATTTGGATCCATTTTGTTGCTGTTATTTTTTTAAATTTATGAGTGCTCTTTTATTTATCTAAGTCAATTTTGGTACCATGTAGTGTGATGGACTGTTTGCTGCGGCTATACTTGCTGATTAAAAGTCCCTTGCATGAATGACTCTGAGTCCAAAATTATTATTTTTAATATTCGGGACGGCTGGAGAGGAGACAGCATGAATCTCTTGTCCTCCTGCAACCAGCACTTTTCTTTTATTGAAGGTTAAAACAAAGCATCATAAAAAATGATTAAACACAGGAGCCAGCAAATTGTCATGGGTTAAGATAAGGGAAAACAGCAGAGCAGTCATGGGACAAGGAAGGAATGGTTAAACATTACTGGTAGATGGAGAAGACATCAATGTCCACACTCTTAGTGATCCCATCAGGTCCCTTGGAAGTTAGTCTGTTTGCAAACAAATCCCACTCAGCCAAGTACTATGTGTAATGGCTGAGCCGGTCCAAGATGGTAATCTCAGCCATGTGGGTCAAGATGGCTCCCAACAATGTAGACAATAGACAGACAATACACTTATGGATACAAACATACATAAAAATAGGCAGTAAAGCGCCGGGCATGGTGGTGCACGCTTGTAATCCCAGTACTTGGGAAGCACGGACTGGAGGATCCGGGTTCGCAGCCAGCCTCAGCTACTTAGTGAGGCCCTCTGCAACTTCATGAGACCCAGTTTCAAAATAAAGTATAAAAAAATAGGGCCGGGGGTGTAGCGCGGAGGTAGAACGCCCCTGGGTTCAATCCCCGGTACTGAAAAAAAAAATAGGCAGTAAACAAATATCTTATAGCTTTAATTTGCCAAGCATTTTATTTTTACAGACAGGGTACTAAACATAGTGCTAGATTTAAAGTTTTAGAAATCAAAACATAACCTATTGAAACAGAGGTGTCTCCTCTTATAGGGTTCTTATCCAGTAGATTTTGACAAATGGAAGTCCAAGGACTAACAAAGGGTATAGAAATGTGGAAGTTTAAGTCAGGGAAAGCTCCTCCCCCTCACGTGGGAGAGACGGAGTCCCCTGAAGAGAGTAACTACCAAAACTCTTGGGAGGTGGGCTTTTAAACCTTACTGAGGTTCCCCTTCTTCTCTTTTATGATTGGTCAGAATTGGGTTTGGGGGAACCAATGTCTTTTGTGCAATTTCAGTCCTTCATTTGAATTGTTATCTTGTGGGCTGGTGGGTCCTGGTCTCCTGGTGCCCACTGGTCTCTCACCTCACTGCTCACCTCCCCCACCTCACAGAAGGTGATGCAGATGGCCTTTCTTAATCCCTCCTGTTCCCAGTCCTCTGCCCTGCCTCATTATCACAGATGTTTGTCCTGTGACATAATGAATAATAAATAATAAAATAGAGGACACAAACATGGAAGCCTATATAGAAGAGGATGTCTGGGGCAGGGTCCACCAATCATGGCTGACACTATAACAAATAGGTTTAGGTGCTGCCTGTCACCATGAGGTAGACTCTACATGAGACATCACCACTGTCTATTTTTTAGTGGGAAAACCCAAATAATTAGATTTGTGTGTGTGTGTGTGTGTGTGTGTGTGTGTGTGTGTGGTACTGGGGATGGAACCCAGAGACATTCTATCTCCAGGCTACACCCCAGCCCTGTTTTATGTTTTGTTTGGAAATAGGGTCTCGATAGATTAATGAGTCTCACTACTTGCTGAGGCTGTCCTCAAACCTTTGATCCTCCTCTCTCAGCCTCCCAAGTACTGGGATTACAGGTGTGTACCACCACGCCTGGCTATAATTAGATTTTGGATCATATTTCATTTATTTATAGAATAAGCCTTTATTTTTAAATTTACATTAGGGCCAAGTCAGGTAATAAAATCTAGTTTTTTCCTTATTCTTTCTTTTTTTAAGTGTTTTGCCTTTTACTTATTTAATATGCATCCAAGGGATAAGCTTTTAGGTATAGCATGATTTAAATTTTCTAAAGTCTAAAACATGCATCCTTTGTTATATTCCAAAAGCCATACACTATTTTGAGTGGGGGTGAGCAAGGAATGGGCAAGGGCTTTCCAATGAAAAGAAGTTGATTTATAGCTGGATGATATAGCTTCAAGGATTCATTTAGTAAGTCATTTTTGTTATGCTTTAACTCTTTAAATACCTGAAAGGCAAAGACTTATGTCTCAGATTTTGCCCTTGAGCCCTGATGACAGGGAACACCTGTACTTTTTTTTTTTTTTTTTTTGGTGATAGCAGTCTCCCCTAAACAGGCAGCTACTACAGGCTCTGATTTTTCAGAAGTCTCCATAGAGGAGGAGAGAGGGAGGGAATGGCAAAACCAGTGGAGGTGGCAAGGAAAACCTTTCTTCCATGGGCAAACAGGATCCCAACTCCAGAGGAGGAAGAGGAGGAGGAGCAAAAAGCAACTCACCCTCTAGTGGGGCTGGGGGGCTCAAGCCCCTGAGAAGGAGTATGGAAAGGATATGGAGCAGCTCTGACTAGCTACCAAGCTATTAGGGAGAATAGGGATATCTTTTCCCCTTGCTTATGGTGGCACTTTAAAGTTACTCTAACCTGCTCCCATACTCCTAAAGCTAAGGTTCCTCTATCTGAGAACCATGGACAATATTGGATTACTGTCTTTATGAGCTGAAGAAGTTGTCCCTCTTTTACATGACACTGAGCCACCTTTAATAGCAAAAGGAAATTAAAACATTTCCTTTTGTGAAGACTTTTCTCTGTCCTGTTTGTTCCTACTTAGCTACCTAACATTCCCCTCTCAAGAGCTAGAGGCCCTGAAATCATTTCAGTAACATGGGTGATGGTCCGTCTTCTTTAGTTTCTTCGAGCTGGATAGGGATGTGGACACATCAGGGCCTCCAGCTCTTGCTATCTGTCAGGGCAGGGCCTGTTGAGACAGGATAAGCTCCTTCCTGAAAGGCGGGTTGGTCCAGGGGTCCCTGATAGTAGTCAGTGTCCACTGTAGAGAAGGGTTGGCAGTCCAGCCTGAGTTTTATTTGAAGTTTGATAGCCTGGAGTAGAGAAGAATCAAACTTTGTTAGCAGGTTTAGGAGACAAGAGCCAAAGAGTAAGAGTAGGAATATTGTGGCTAAAGGCCCCATGAAGGACAAAACTCGAGAAAGCCAAGACTGTGGTTTTTGTTTTTTTTTTTTTTTGCGGTACTGGGAATTGAACCCAGGGGCGGTCTACCTCTGAGCTATACCCCCGGCCCTATTTTTTATCCTTTATTTTGAAACCGGGTCTCATGAAGTTGTGGAAGGCCTCACTAAGTAGGTGAGGCTGGCCACGAACCTGGATCCTCCAGTCTGCGCCTCCCAAGTACTGGGATTACAAGCGTACGCCACCAAGCCCGGCCCAAGACTTTTTTTTTATATTCCTCCCTGGGTAGCTGGCTCCCTCAGGTTGAATGCCCTTTTTGTTAAGTGTCAAATACTTTTTTGTACACAATCTGATCCGTTGACATAAAGGCAACATTTTCCTGAAGCATAATGCATATTTTCCTCTGGCCACTGTAATCAAATCCAATGCTAATAATTTAAACAAAGCAAACAGGCATGGATGTAGGAGGAGTCAGCAACTTATAGTAGCCTTTGAACTGTTTGTGTTGTAGGAAGATAGAGATGATAGACAGAATCAAGGGGTGTTAAGTTAAAGGGAATCTACTTACCCCTTTGTCTTTTGAAAAGGAGCCGGAGGTCTTCTATGGGTGTACAGGTATAGTTGTTTGTGGGTAATTCATCTGATGTGGTCCACAGCTTGACCCTGGAGTGGTGGATCCAGCTGGCAAATCCAGGTACCTTGATGGCTATAGGAGTGGACAGAAGAACAGGAAAGGGTCCTTTAAAAAGTGGGGCTAGTTGATGACCTGGGTGGTTGTAATGGTAGGTTTTAATAGCACCATGGACCCTGACTGGTACAGGGGTTTAGTTGAGGAGCTCCCAGGGGAGGGGAGAATTTGTTGTCCAAACTCTCAGAGAGCTTGTTGGTATTGACCAAGGGTTGTTACATATTGGGTAAGTGTAACCTGTTCCTCATCTAAGAGGAGGTCTGACCAGAGGAAAGGTCAACCATATAGTCTCATAAGGGCTAAGTTTTAACTTTGCAGTTGGTGAGACCCTTACCTGCAAGAGTGCCAGAGGAAGTACTTTTTTTTCCATGGTAAGGCTGTTTCCTGACAGAGTTTTTTAAGATGTAGTTTTAGAGTCTGGTTGGCTCTTTCCACTTTGCCTGAGGATTGGGGCCTCCAGGAGGAATGTAGATAAGATTTTATCCGCAAGGTTTTAGCTACTTGTTGAATTACCTCAGAGACAAAAAACAGCCCATTGTTACTTTGAAAAGACATGGGAAGTCCAAATCTGGGGATGATTTCTTGGAGAAGAGTCTTAGCCACTTCAGCGGCCTTTTCTGTCCTTGCAGGGGATGCTTCCACCCAGCTTGTGAAAGTATCCACAAATACCAACAAATATCTGAATCCCTGACAGGGGAGTACTTGAGTGTAGTATACCTGCCAATCTTCCCCTGGGTATGTTCCATGTCTTTGTGCTGGTGCTATCAAGGGAGGTAGCTTCCCTCCTTGGGGATTATTAATGGCACAGGTCTCACAAGTAAATAGCCTTTTGCTAAGGAGAGAGAGATGATGTCTCCCAAAGTGATAGGAGTCATGCAGGCCCTTTAGAACCTTACACAATTGCTTTGGGAGATGGATGATGATACCAAATCAGAGCCATACATCTGCCTCTTGGATATATCCCAATTCCTTGGCCCAAGATATTTCCGCAGGAGTGTAGGTGGGGAGATATGTGCTGGGGGTTATGGAGGGAATTAAGGCCAGTTCCATGCTGATTTATTTGTCTACCCTCTTGGCTGCCTTATCAGCAGCCTGATTACCCTGTATGACCTCACTGGTTCCTTTCTGATGCCCTTTGCAGTGAGCTACTGCAATTTCTCGGGGAAGCCTTACTGCCTGGAGAAGTTCTAGTATCTGAGGACCATACTTGATTGGGCTATTTTGGGAGGTCAAATATTCTCTTTCTCTCCAGACAACAGCATGGGGATGAAGCACCAAGAAAGCATACTTGGAGTCTATGAAAATGGTTGCCCACTTGTCTCTACCCAATTTAAGGGCCTAGGTTAAAGCTATTATCTCTGCTAGTCATGCAGAGCTTCCTGGTGAGAGGGGTTTAGCTTCAATAATTTCTGAGCTAGATACTACTGCATAGTCACCTTTTCTGATTCCCTCATCCACAAAAGAACTGCCATTTATAAGCCAGTCAGTCAGGGGTGTCAAAGGGCTGATCCCTGAGGTCCTCTCTGCTGGCATGAGAGGCTTAGGGCTTCTTCACAGGAGTGTTGAGGGAGTGTGGAGTCCTCCCTTGGAAGAGGGAGCAGGTTGGTTGGATTTAAAGAGGTGCACCTGTGCCAGGTTACATCTGGGTTTTCTAGCAATAGGGTTTGGTATCTAGCAATTTGCTGTCGGTCAGCTAATAAGTTCCTCTAAGTTCCAGAAGAGAAGCCACCTGATGGTGGTATATACCTCAAGGGGCCTTCCTGGTGTTATCTTAAAGTCCTCTTCCACTAGAAGTGCCATTGCTGCTATGGCTCATAGGCAACTAGGCCATCCCTGAGCCACAGAATCTAGCCCTTTGGATAAGTACCCTATAAGGCATTTGGTTGGTGCTAGGTATTAGGTCAACACTCCCAGGGCAGTTCCTTTTCGCTCTGCCGTGTATAGTTGAAAGGGTTTATCCATCTGAGGCAGGACAAGGGCTGGGGCTCGGAGGAGTGATTGAGTTTAATAAAGGCTTGTTCTTGTTCTTTTTCCCACATTAAAGGTCCAATTTCCTCTCCTCACTTAAGGGATTCGTATAAAGATTTAGCTATTTCCCCATATCCTAATATCCATAGCCAACAGTACCCCATAAGCCCTAAAAAGGCCCAGAGCTGTTGGCTTGTGGTTTGCGGGGGCAGCTGTTGGATGGCCTGTATTCTATCTGGGGATAAGGCCCTTTTTTCAGGTGTTATCATTCCCAGATAAGTGACCTTATGTTGTGAGTTTGGCCTTGGACTTTGAGGCTTTATACCCCCGGTCGGCCAAAAAGTTTAAGGTTTGTATGGCATGCTTTTCTGCCAGTTCTTGGGTTGGGGTGGATGAGGAGGTCATCTACATACTGTGGGAGTAAACCTTTATCCAGAGAAAGTTCATCTAAGTCTCTGGCTAAGGCTTATCCAAACAAAAGGGGTCTGTCCTGAAATCCCTGGAGTAAGATTATCCAGGTCAATTGTTGGGCCTTTCCTCCATTTTCTGCCCACTCAAAAGCGAACAAATACTGTGGCTAAGGGAATGCATCAAAAACATCTTTGAGATCTAGAACTGAGGACCATTGAGTATTAGGCAGAACTTTTTTGCAGAAGCACATAGGGATTTGGCACTATTGTGTGTATGGGGACCACTGCCTCATTAATTTCCCTCAGATCCTGAACCAGCCTGTATTCTCCATTTGCTTTTTTAACTGCCAAAATTGGGGTGTTACATGGGAAGTTACAGGGCACTAGGAGCCCATGTTCCAGGAACTTTGAGATCAGTGGCTGGAGGCCGGCTAGGGCCTCTGCCTTTAGAGGGTACTGTTTGAGGTGGGAGAAGTTTTGGATCCTTGAGCTTGACTTCCACAGGATAAGCTGTTTTTGCACAGCCAGGGATTCCCACATCCCAGACTTGGGAATCTATGGGGAGTTCTTTCTGATCTTTTGAAGTTAGGTCCTGGGATATGTCAGCTGCTAAAGCCAGGACAAGTGAGGGAGTTTTCAGGGGAACATAGAGGGTCAGATGTGCCCTCTTTTTATAAGCAAATCTCTTCCTAGTAAAGGGACTGGACATTCATCGATAGCCAGGAAGGAATGGTCGAATAAATGTCCTTCCCAAAGGCAGCAAAGGGAAGGTGTGACACACTTGGTCATGGGGGTTCCATCGACTCCCATAGCCAGACAGGAATTGGGAGTAGGTCTTCCAGAATAAGAAGTCAGGACAGAATAGGAGGCTCCTGTGTCAAGGAGAAAATAAACAGTCCTATCTGCCACTTCCAGCATGGCTCTCGGCTCTGTCCCATGTATAGTGATGACTTGGTCAAGAGCCAACTGGAACTGAGGGCCCCCTCAATCTGTGGCCACCATTTGGAGGGCATTCGGCCTTGGGGGCTCTTCAGCCCTCAGGGCAATCTGTCCTCTAGTGGCCCTTTTTGCCACATGTGGAAAAGGACTTAGTGGGGGCTTTTCCCAGTTGGGACATTCTCGCTTCCAGTGTCCTGGCTTTTGGCAGATATGACATTTGCCCTCAAGAGATGTGTGGGGGATATTGTTGGAATATAGAGTCAACCTTGCAAGGCTGCCAGTAACTGGGCTTGCCTTTCCTCTTTCTTTTTCTCCTTTTTAAAGGCCTTTTGTTCTTCTTCCTGATCTCTGTTATAAAAAATAGAGGTGGCTACTCAGAGGAGGTCACTGATGGAAGTCCCAGGCCCCAGTGCTAGCTTTTGTAATTTCTTCCTAATGTCTGGAGCTGAGTGGTGAACTTATCCTTGAGAATAAGCTTTCCTTCCAAGGACTCTGGGTCCATGGAAGTGTGTTTGATAAGAGCCTCTCAGAGTGGCTCAAAGAAAGAAGTAGCATTTTCATTAGGTTCCTGACCTACGGTGGCTAACTTAGTATAGTTAATGGGATTGACCCTGCTGTTTCTTAATCCTTCTGAAAGGCAGACAAGAAAGTGGTCTCTTGCCCATGTTCCGTAGTTTTCTTTCTTTTTTTTTTTTTTTTGCAGTACTGGGGGTTGAACCTAGGGGCATTCTACCTCCAGGCTACACCCTCAGCCCTGTTTTTAATTCTATTTATTTATTTATTTGCAGTACTGGGATTGAACCCAAGGGCATTCTACCTCCGAGCTACACCCCAGTCCTATTTTTTTATTCTTTATTTTGAAACCGAGTCTCACTAAGTTGCGGAGGGCTTCACTAAGTAGCTGAGGCTGGCCATGAACCCGGATCCTCCTGTCTCAGCCTCTCAAGTACTGGGATTACAAGTGTGTGCCACCACTCCCGGCTCTAATTCTTTTTATTTTGAAATAGGGTTTCACTAAGTTGCGGAGGGCCTTACTAAGTAGCTGAGGCTGGCCGCGAACCTGGATCCTCCTGTCTCAGCCTCCCAAGTAATAGGATTACAAGCGTATGCCACCATGCCCAGCTTGTAGTTTTCATTATAATCCCATTTAGGATCTATCATGGGCGCAGCTGTTACTCTTATAGGATATTTGGAGTTAAGTACATCTGGTCCCAAATTATTTTGCAGCCTCAGTAACCTTTAGTCTTTCCCACTCTGATAGGGCCTGTCGTAGAATGAAGCTTATGCCCTTCCAAGTTAAATCAAAAGCCTGGACTACATGATGGAAGGCTTTTATATATTGATCTATGTCATCAGAGAATTTTCCCAGATCTTGCTTAATTTGTTTTGGATCTTTTAGAGAGAAGGGGACTTGCACCTGTGTGGGCCCAAATTCTCCACCTACCTCCTGTAAGGGACATACCGTAGATGGTGGTGGTGGTGACCCTGGATATGGGAGACTAGGGTTTGGGAGTGGTACTGAAGGGTAGAGTGCTCTAGGGGCCACCAGGTTGTTTGAATCTTTGGAGGGTGTTGAATGATTGGCCATTTCCTCTGGGGGAGCCTCCAAATCAGGGAGATCCCCCCATTTTGAGATGGTTTTTCCCCCTAAGGCCACAAGGGCAGGGTCAACTTTGCATCCTCCACAAAGGTCTGGTTGATTTCTTAAAGCAAAGAAGGGTTGGATATAAGCAACCTCCCCCCATTTTCCTTCCCTGCAGCAGAAGAGATCTAGCTATAAGATTGTGTTGAAATTTAGGCTACCGTTTAGGGGCCATGCTTCTTGCTTATCTAATGGGTATTGGAGCCAAGCAGTTTTACAAAAATTAAATAAACCCTTTTCTTTTTAAAGTTTTAGGATCAAACCTTTCCTACTTATTTAAAATGCATTCCATTGGAGAATCTGAAGGTATCGTGATCTGACTTCCCATCTGAAAGAGAAGACAGAGACTCAAGAGGGGGGACATCCCCACTCCTCTCAAGTTAATCAACCTAGGGTCCTTAGGGCATTCATTTGGAGCCCCAGACTGGGGACCTGGTATACCAGCCAGCCTTGCCAAATCCCAAAAACCTGCTTGCTGAATCTTCTCAAGTTTTCTCTTTGCTGTGGGAGGAGGTATAGATTTATTTAATCTTTTAATTTTCCCAAGAAGCATTTATTTTAATTGAATTTATTTATCTAATTTGGACAGTTATTTAGATTACCTCTGAAAACCAAGACACCAGATGAGCAAAGACACCAGATGAGCAATATTAACATTTAAGCAATTTTCCTACCAAAGAAATGCCCCAAAAGCAATGGGCACTGTAGTTTAAAAGATCTTACAGAGGCAAATGGAACCTTGATTAGCCACCTAGGAAGAGAAAATGTATATGTTAATGATTTTAAGTACATCTTGATTTTTATCTTATAAATAAATATAAGGCCACTTATTTTGCCATGGATTTAAACTTTATGAGCTAAAAGGCATTTGGATTTATGATTCCTTAATTTATGAGTGCTCATTTATGTATAAGTCAATTTGATATCTTGTAGACAATATACAGAACATAATAAGCAATACTCCTGTACACAAATATATGTAAAAATAAACATAAAACAAAAATATTATAGCTTTCATTTACAAGGTGTTGGGTCTCCACAGGTAGGAGATAAGACAGTTGTAGATGCTGTCTACAGAGAGTGCCTGCCAGATTTAGAGCTTCAAGAAACCAAAGCATGTCCTGTTACAGATTTTATTGCATGGCACAGACATGGGAAAAGCCACTTTGTCTCCTATGACAAGTAGATCCACATCAAACATTCCCATTTTATTCACTCTGAGATTCTCAAAAAGGGATGCTGCCTGTGTTTTTTGTTTGTTTGTTTTTGTTTCTGTTTTGTGGTACTGGTGATTGAACCCAGGGGCATTTTACCTCTGAGCTACACCCTCAGCCCTAGTTTTTATTCTTTATTTTGAAACAGTGTCTCACTAAATTGTGAAGGGCCTCACTAAGCTGAAGCTGGCTGCGAACCTGATCCTCCAGTCTCAGCCTCCCAAGTACTGGGATTACAAGCATGTGTCACCACGCCCCGCTCCTGCCTGTGTTTGGGCGTTCCACCTCTGAGCTATACCCCCGGCCCTATTTTCTATACTTTTTATTTTTGTAACCGGTCTCGCGAAGTTGCAGAGGGCCTCACTAAGTAGCTGAGGCTGGCTGCGAACCCGGGTCCTCTGGTCTCCGCCTCCCAAGTACTGGGATTACAAGTGTGCACCACCACGCCCGGCCTGCCTGTGTTTTTTTTTTATTTTTATTTTTTTTTAGAATAGAACAAACTTTATTCATAAAGAAAATCTTATAGAGTTAAAAGCAGGACTAGCTCCTTTTCCTAAAAGGGGAATAAAAGAAGGCAACATGCCGTTGTAGTTAAAATTGCAATTGGTTTCTTTTTAAAATGGATGAGAGTCGAGATATCATTCAATACTATTCCAGCTTCTTACTCCTACAAGACAGTGAGTTACATCCTGGGTCTTAAGCACTCCCTGTAAAAATCCCAACTTTAAGATGAACGGAACATTGAATAAACCAGTCTCTCCTCCTGCAATATGGGCATGTCTCTTGGCAAATACGGGTTTTAATATCCAGATTCTCGCATGACTCTGTTACATAAGCAGTGTCTGTGTTTGAATCTTTGACATCTGGGCACACTCCAATTTCCCATTAAAGGAGGATGCTGTTGATTGCTAATAACACACCACAAAGGTTTTCAGATTGGACAGTATCTTTTCTTGAGGTATACTTGACTTTAGTTTTAAGCACAAGAACTTCTTGGATAACTTCAGTGACGATGCCACATTCATAAGAACTGTAGAAGAACTCGTAGAAAATGTTTGTCCAAGCACTGTTCACGGGGCAGTTGTCTCCTAAAAACACTTCGTCAGGGCCTGCGTACCGTAAAATAGCGTAGGCGCGATCCTGGCATAGAGCCAAGAGCTGGTGCACTGCACTTCGATGGCTGTCCAGTCCCCAGCACAAATCCACATCAAGGAAAGGAGGAAGAAGGGCCCCCCAAACCCTAGAAAAGTCTTCATTTGGCCAGATTGCAATCCGAATCCCACTGAGGAAGCCTGCCTGTGGTTTTTTTTTTTTTTTTTTTTTTTTT
>PVJS01023070.1:0-29956 GCA_004027185.1 Glis glis | reverse complement strand
AGGAGAAGGAGAAGGAGGAGGAGGAAGAGGAGGAGGAGGAGGAGGAGGAGGAGGAGGAGGAGGAGGAGGAGAGAAGGAGGAATCTCCCTTTCCCTCCTGTCTGGGAAGGTCTCTAACTACTTAGACAAGTAGGACACAGTGGCAGTGGTGTTACATGACTTCCAAGCGAGGTCCTAAGAAGCCTTGGGGCTTCCACTTGCTGGCTGGAATACTGGCTCTGGGAACTCTGAGTCTCGACACTGAAGTTCAGCTACCCAGATGCCTCCCTGCTCAAGAGGCCACGTAGAGGTGATCTGGTTGATAGCCCAGCCTGGCCTTCCAGCCCTCCCTGCCAAGGCATCAGACAAGCCAGAGAAGCTGTCTCAGACCCTCCCCCAGCTCACTCACACACTAAAACCACCACATGGAACAGAAGAATCAGCCAGGCCAGTGCTCCATGTATTCCTGATGCACAGCACTGTGAGACACTAAGAACATGATTATTGTCTTAAAGTATGAGGTTATTGTTTTAAATCACTAAGTTTATTAGCTGGGTGTGGTGACGCACACTTGTATCCCAGTCCTTGGGAGGATGAGACAGGAGGATCACAAGTTCAAGGCCAGCCTCATTAATTTATCAAGACCCTGTCTCAAAATAAAAAATAAAATAGGGCTGGGGTTATAGCTGAGAGGTAGAATGCCCCTGGGTTCAGCCTCCAGTAGGAAGGAAGGAAGGAAGGAAGGAAGGAAGGAAGGAAGGAAGGAAGGAAGGAAAGATCACTAAGTTTGTTATGCAGCACAGGATATCCAAACATAAGGAGAGTGTTTCTCAAAATCAGAGGTCTCACAGTAGAATGGCCATCCTTGGAAGGGCGTGATTGCAGCCACTGTGTCAGTCTTCAACAAAAGCTGGGCATACATGGGCCAAGCGTGTAGGAGGAGGCTGTGTGGTTATGAAAAGGTTGCTGAGGGGCTGGAGGTGCAGCTCAGTGGTAAAGTGAATGTTAGCATACTCGAGGCCCTGAGTTTGATTTCCAGTACAGGAAGGAAGGAAGGAAAGAAGGAAGGAATTACTAGCTGAGTTTGTAGCCAGACAACATTATTAGATCTGGCCACTTAGTAGCTGGACTCCTTGGGTGAGTCCCATCGCTTGTATATATCACAGGGTTGCCGTGAGCATTAAAAGGGATATGAACACCATCTGCAAACTGGAAGGGACTCTTCAAGTTGTCATACTGCAGGAGGAATTTCTGCATTGGATGAACAGTTGAATTAAGCGAATTAACACTGAGATTCTTGAAAGAGGCATTGTCTTACTTCATGTAGTAAGGCCTAAGCATGTGTAAAAATGTGTGCTCCCAACATATTGGTCAGGACCTCACCTTTCCAAAGTCTGTTTGGAGTTCGATCCAGAAGTGTGTTCTACTAGTTGCTTCCCCTAGCTTCTGAGAGACAAGCGGGTTAGCCACGCATGCCATCTAATGATTAGGTTGAAAGTTCATGTAAATTTCAGAAGCTATAAATCTGGATGCAGATCTCTGAGAGGAAGCTGAGGGACCTTGGATAGTCCCAGGATTTGGGAGTGATAGCATAATTATTTATGACTTGCCCAAATTCCTCCTCACTGTTCCAGGTCTAGAAGGATAATCAGTACTTCTGACTGATTATCCTTCTATTATTTGTAGGGAATCATTTATGATGCTCAAATAAAAATACAGAAGTATTGAGATTGGGAGGAGAGTAGTATGGAGAAATCTGGAGAAAAGATACAGGTCCCTGTGGGTTATTAAGCCCTAGATGCTGAGGAGGGGGCATCCAGGTGGCCGCCTCACATCCCTGGTTTGGGAACTCAGCGGTACCAAGACTGGCGAGGAGGTGCGGAAGGTAAAGTTATGGCGCCACCTGCTGGAAAAACGTAGGCTTGGCTTTCCTACATTTGCAGGTTCTCTTTCTCCCTAAAAATCAGCCCAAAAGCTCAATCCTCCAGAGCCAAAACCTGCGGGGGTACGGTGTCCCAACCAGGTAGGAAACCACTGTCCTGCTTATCCATGTGCCTCCAGATCTTCAAAGCCCGTTGCTTTGGGTTTCAGAATTGCAGCGTTACAAGCTTTGCGGTCTTTCCCAAAGGAGACAAATGTGATGAACATGCTCCAAGTCCCTTAAAAAGTTAGAAACAGAGGAGAGCTGGGTTCTGCTGAGCTTGCCCTGTCTGCAAATAATAGTCAGCCCTCCCTGCCTGCCCATCAGGGTGAGGGTCCTGTTCCAAGAGCCTTGGAGACAGATGCTACCACAGCTCCAAGAGAAAAGGCACAACTGGCTAGAGACGGAACGCCTTGTCTGGCTCATACCAACGCTGATGAGCTGCGAGTGCTCCGCCCTGTGTAGACTGGGCCTGAAAGGCTCCATAATGACCCAGTAATGGCAGGCAGATGCCTTGAAAGTGCTCCCTCCTCTAGAGATCATTAGAGAGCTATTAAGGGTATCTAATTATTCCCTAGTGCTAATAAAGGTGCCAATAAGCCAGGCAAGTTTTCTCACTTTTATGGAGATAATTAGAAGGCAAATTATTTTTTATGTACATAAAAGAGCAGAACCTTCACCACTGTCCCTGCAGCTGTATTTTTTTTATTCTGCCCTTATAACAGAAGATGCAACATAGCACTTCATTATGCATTAACAAGGACCTTGGGCTGTTAAACTCCAAACCACAGTCTACCTTAGACTGGGGTGAGTCTGGAGGAAGCAGGGAGGGAAATCGGTCATAGCTCAGTCTCTAGGGCTTGTGGGGAAAGGGGCCACCTCAGTGGTGCATTCTACTTCACAAGTGGTGTCCCACCTACCTCTGAAACATGGTTCAGAGCACATAGCAGATTCACTTACAGACAGTTGCTGGCTCCCGCCTCGGAGTTTCTGATTCAGTAGATGGAGGGAGGGGTCAGGCTGGGTGAGAGTTTACATTTCTAATGGTTTTCCAGGTGATGCTGACATGGCTTCTCCTGAGAGCACACCTTCAGAATTGCTGCTCTAAAACAGGCGCGCTGATCATGGAGCACACAGATACCCACTCCCCCCATCAAGAGATTCGTTGATGAGTCCATGAGTTAGGTTAGGAAAATCTTACATCTTTATCTTTATTGACTAACTTCTAACTGAAATTCAGCTTTTTTCTCACATCATGAATGTTGGCAACAGACCATAGTAGCATTAGCAGTGATCATGGATATTTTCAAATCCCACAACAATTGTGGCAGCTATCTGCAAATATTATCTATGCTTATCACTGTTTCGAAACTGTTTCTGGTGGTTGTTAGCCCTGCCAGGAGATTTTGTTCTTTAATCCATTAATGGAGAAGCACATATTACTATATCACTACTTTTAAAAAATATTGTGATCACTGTATTTCAAAATGATTGGTTTCCTTTGAGGTCCTATGTATCCTCTTTTATGCATTTGAAAACGTTATTCAGATACCCAAGGAGGAGGGAGAGAAGGGAATCTGGGCCCATGGAATAAAAAAAAAGAGTAAAAACCTTGCTCTACAGGTGTGAAATTCATCTTCAAGAGGAATTTTAAAGTTCCTTAGGAAAAGAAGTTTGAAAGGAGTGTTTATGTAAGGATGGTGAGGAGGTAGTAGATAGCGAGGTGGCCCGGAGGCAGGGATGGACATGGTGGCCAGTTACTAGCACTGTGGTGCTGATAGGGAAATGGAAAAGCCAGCCTGAGGCCCCTGTGCTTTTCATGGTAGGTTAAGACAGGCCCCCTTAAACACACCAGCTCAGTGGGACATGAGCCCTGGCAATAGTAACAATTCCATTCATATTTAAAATATCATTAACTTAGCCAGGCACCTGTAAATCCAGTCCTTGGGAGGCTGAGACAGGAGGATCCCAGGTTCAGAGTCAGCCTCAGCAACTTAGCAAACCCTCAGTGACTTAGTGAGACTCTGTTTCAAAATAAAAAATAAAAAGGGCTGTGGGTATAGATTGCAGATAGAACATCCCTGGGTTTAATCTCCAGTACCAAAAATAAAAATAAAGTATCACTAGCTTTATTCAGGAGTCACATGTTTTACCAAGGACTTAAGTAAGCCAGGCATGGTGGCCCATGCCAGTACTTAGGAGGCTGAGACAGGAGTATTACAAGTTCAAGCTTCAGCAACTTACAGAGACCCTCAATGACTTACTGAGAATCTGTTTCAAAATGTTAAAAAAGGGAGGAGGGCTGGGGGTATATCTCAGAAGTAGAATGTCCCTGAGTTCCATACCTAGTTCAAAAAACGAACTTAAAAAAGAACTTAAGTGTGGTGTGTGTAGCACATTTCCTTTGAGAGATCTGAAAGTGGTCAGAATTTTATGAAGAGGCCAGCCACTCAATGATGGGGAGAAAGAACCCAGTCTTCAGATTCCAAATCCTGAACTCCCCAGCCCATTGAAGGAAGAAGCCCATGTGCATGTGTTTCTGGAGGTGGGATTGGGGAGATCTGCCTCCTGTCCTGAAGTCCTTTGTCGCTTCTTTAAGGCAGACAAATCCTGTCACTGTGGTCCCCAGACCCAAACCCGAAGTTCATCTTTATGAACGCAGGATCTGGGGTCAGAGATGAGGGTTCTGCTGCTGATTCCGCCACAGTGAGAGTGGGCGTTTACTCGACCTCCTGAGCCTCAGTCTCTACCTCTGCACCATGGTGTAGCATCTACCTGGCACTGCTGTGGCACACACGGGGTGCTTAGTGAATGCCAGCACCCTCCCACATCTACCCTTGTTCCAGTTCCCCTGCCAGCCCCCCCAGTCCTTGTCCTTTCAGCATGGCCACACTTCCTCTCCCTTCTCTCTGTCTTACCCCAAACTTGCTTACTCTTCCTGAAACTCCTAAATCTCCAAGAACTGGGCAGCTGGAACAGCTCACCCTGTTTCCAGTTGTGCAAAAGAAGGCCTGCTCATGGCTCCCTTAGAGGTTGCCACTATCAGAGGAGAGAGAGGGTTTTACCCAGCAAGGCTTCCGTGGCATTGTTCAAAGAACTCCAGCCATATTTCTTAGCCAGAAACTGTCCAGCACTTACTTTGGCTTTCTTCCTGCCCTCTCTCAAGTGGGTCGAGACAAGTCTCCCAAACCTGTGGCTCTGAATAAAACCCTCACACCTCACATCATTGCCCTTTTCAGCCCACTCTCCCTTTTGGGATGGGGCCAGAGAAGCTCACCGAAGTTTTGTTTAAGGACTGGGAGGGCCGGTATGGTAGTGCACACCTGTAATCCAAGCTACTTGGGAGGCTGAGGCAGGAGGATGGGCAACTAAGGGAGATTCTGTCTCAAAAAAGTAAAAAGGGCTGGGGATGGAGCTCAGTAGTAGAGCACTTGCCTAGCGTGTACAAGGGCCTATGTTCAATCCCCAGTACCATGAAAAGAAAAAAAAAACAAAGAAAAAGAAAAAAAAAGAACTGGGAGGAACCAACAGTGTCAACACCTCAATGTTTTGCATTCAGAGGCATGAATCCCTTTATTTGCTCTGTGTCCTTAGGCAACTCACCTAACCTTTCTGTGCTTAGGATCAACATATCCTGGTAGAGGGAAGAGATAGCTATTCCATTTTCCTGAATGTTTAGAAGTGGTGATGGAGGATTCCATTTCATTCTAAAAAGGGATGGTTAAAGTTTCAAGAAAATAATGGCTATGTTACTATACCCAGGATTTATAGTGCTTTCCCTCATCCTCTTTCCTATCCATCCATCCTCAATACCTGCTTTATAAAAGAAACAGAAGACATGACCTCAGGCCCCTGGTACAGGAGACACAGACTTAAAAACTACAACTATAGCAGCTGGGGTCAGCACTGTCTTGGACTTAAGTAAAAATTTAGGCTCAGGCTGGGGCTGCACACTGGGATGAGGGAGAGGAGGGATACAGAGGTGACTTCACATATTCAGGGATGATAATTAGTGACCCAGGGCATTCAGGAGGAGATGCAGAATTGTCACAAAAGATAAGGACAAAACAATCCCTGTGAGCTGGGCTGAGAGTGTGGCTCCCTGCTAGAGAAATTGCCTAGCATGCTTGAAGCCCTGGGTTCAACTCCCAGCACTGCAAAATAATAATAATAATAATAATAATAATAATAATAACCCATATGGATATAGACATTCCAGGTATTAGAAATGGGAAGTTAGAGCTAGAAGACTGCAACCTAAAAGCCTCTGAACTCCAGAGCCTCCCAAGGTGTATCTGAAGGAAGTGTGTGCCCAGAGGACAGGGCAAAATAATAACTATAATCATTATAATAATAACTATGATAACTGATAAAGGGTGGAGAGCTGGAGTAAGGGTCTGGACCAACAGCTCTCCCTGACTTCTAGGTCAAGACTAATCAGGAATTCTAATGAGGATTGAAAACGGACCAATCAGAGGCAGTGCCAGGCTATCTAAGCCGCCGCCCCCCATGAGAGCAAAGCAAAAGCAAAGTGGGTGGGGAGAGCAGTGGAGATCAGCACAAGCAGAGGAGTGATGAGGAGAGGAGCGGAACAGGAGTGACCGGAAGAGAGAGAAGACACACCGTGGCTACGAGCAGTGGCGGCAGCAGCAAGCAGCACTTGCAGAGCTGTAGTGCCCATGAAGCAGAGCGACAGTACCAGCGATTTGGTGCTGCCTCCTCAGCAGCAGCGGCAGCCAAGGCCCAGGGCGGGCACCTGGAGCGGGGACCCCCTGAGATCCCTCCCCAGGCAGGTGCCTGCTGCCTTTCCCTATCTCCTTCTATTAAACACTGTATCTGGACACCTGTGTCTCCTAAGCTAAATTCATTTGTTTCTCAGAGACAAGAACTGAGGTAGGCTGCGGGTCTGGGACTGAGACCTCTTTGCTCTGGCCCAACCTACAGTAGTTCCCTTATCACTGGTGCTGTGACTCATATTTCTTTTTCCCTCCTTTCTCTATCCCTCTATGGAAGTGTCTTGTGCACATTAGAGACCAGTGGTGTGCGACTGCCAGCGCTAGGTCTGGACTACTCCCAGGTAGTGCTGGAAGGCCCCACTGATCCTCTGCATTCGCCATAGTGCCACAGGGTGTTCCCCTCCACTTCCACTCTCTATCCAAGGACTTCTGATCCCTCAAACATTGGTTACCAGCTGGTCAGTAAAAGCCACAAGGGCTGGTGAAAGGTCTTGCAATATCTTCCTCTGAGGGAATCCCCTTCTGCGAATGTTGCCTCAGGGGAGCTCAGCTTCCTGGAGACTACAAAACCCATCTGTGGTCTCCTCCTTGCTGCTGGTGAGAGAGAGAGGAAGAAGAGCAAGATGGCAGAGGCCAGGGAGCTCTTTACAGAGCTTTCTGTGTCCCTGGAGCAGAACAAAGGGTGGGCCACAGTTTGCAAACCAGCCCAGTCTCCATGGCACTGCACACCAAGCCACTGCAAGTTTGCAGCCACTGCCATCAGCGGTGCCATGGGGGTCCGCCCACCCGGAAGCCCCCTCTCCCACGGGTGCCATCTTGGTGAAAGCATTACTCTCCCAATCCCGTGTGCAAATGCCATTTTAGTTCATGGCACTTTGACACAGGCATGCCTGGTCACCTAGAGGCCATGGGCTGCCACCACTGCAGTTGACATATTTAAGTGACTGGCCAATCAGGATCGTGTGGGTGTTTCTCTTTGGAAGAAGTGGCTTCAGATGTTAACAATGCTAGCCTAGTGTTTCGGTTTTCAGGGATAATCAATAAAGGACTCAGAGATAAGAGATGAATGCTTTAAAATTCTCTTGGCTTCTTAAGGTATATGATAACTTGTTTGTGAGTGTGTGGATTAAAGGGAAACAATATGGAATTTGCTTTGTCTTTGGGTATGGGTTGCTTTCTGGAAATTCAGGTTCTGGCTACTGTGTAATTTTACTCATGCAATGCTTTGATGAAGTAGTGATGAGAACTTAGATGTTTTTATTGTCCTAAGAAGCAGTTTTGTCTGGGTTCAGATATGGTGTAGGACAAATTACACCAGTAAGAGCTTTAATCTCTAGGTCTCTTGGAAAATAGGAATCCCCAAATAAGTCTGATTATTGTATGTTCTATGAGGGCATGCAACGCCTCCCCCCTTCCCTTTTCACATACCAGGTGGCTAGTGCAAGACCTACACCTCATTTAGTGAGGTGGTCATGCTCCTACATCCTGTGGTTCCAAATCTCCACACTTTGTTGGCAAAAATTCCCAAAGACAGTCACTGGTTTTCTGTCTTCGACCTTAAGGACACATTCTTTTATATCCCAGTACACCAGGACTCTCAGTTCTTGTTTGCTATCCCCAAAACAATAACACTCTTTCACCCCCCTGGGAACTTAGAAGACCCTGCACTAATGGGTACAGGTTTTTACTTTCTTTGTGGGTCCTGGCTGTGTTTATCTCTACCCCTCACCTGGCATGACTGCTGTACTATTGCAGCACCTGTCCCTTCACTGCAGTTCCTTAACAGCTCCCAAATGGCCACCTCTGGCAGCTTTCCTAACCTTGGCTCTTGTCTAGAGCAATCTCTGCAACACTGCACCCGACCAAGTGTTCTCCAAGCCCCAGCAGGGTGACGTACCAACTTGTCAGACTGGAATTGGGGCAGACACGCCCATGATAACCCTCTACTGGAAAGCCCAGGGGTAGGGCATTCTATTGCTAGAGGTTTCTTCTGGTTTGCTGGTATCCCAATTCTAGAGTGCTCAGTACTAAATCTCACCATCTTAGTACACCAGTCCTGGAAAGCAACTGCAGGGGACATAGAAGCCCAACAGAGTCACTTAATTCTCTTGCCTCTCTAGTGTTCCAAAACCATTGGGCACTTGATGTTTTAACAGCTGAAATGGGAAGTACCTGTGCACTGTTTAATGAAACATGTCGCTTCTGGATAAATGCCTCCTCCCAAGTTGAGAAAAACCTCGACACTATTAAACACAACATCAAAATTGTTGACACCTTAAAGACAATGCTGGTTCTGGACCAGGATGGTTACAATCCCTATTTCAATCTCTCAGATGACAAATCTGGTCTTAGATCCTCCCCTTTGTGGTGCCCCTTTGCCGGGTTTTGCTTGTATTGTTATTTGGTCCATGTCTGTTTAGCATGATTGTCAGGCTTGTGTCTTCCACATTGGAGGCAATTAAACTATAGATGGTGTTCCAGATGGAGCAAAGATGATGGCCTCAGGAAAATTCTACCACAGCCCCCTCAATCATCCTGAGCCCCCATCTACTAGATCCTAGCTGCCGTTCCCCCTCCATTGACCCTTCTCAGCAGTAAGCAACTCAAATGATCATCAACCCTGTTCCCTAACAGCAGTTAGGGATACCAGTAGAAGAGAGGGGAATGACAAAAGATAAAGGGTGGCAAGCTGGAGTAAGGGCCTGAGCAGGCAGCTCTCCCTAACTTCTTTTTTTTTTTTTTTGCGGTACCGGGGATTGAACCCAGGGGCGTTCTACCTCCGCGCTACACCCCCGGCCCTATTTTTTTATACTCTATTTTGAAACCGGGTCTCACGAAGTTGTGGAGGGCCTCACCAAGTAGAGAGAGAGAGAGAGAGAGAGAGAGAGAGGGAAAGAGAGAGAGGGAGAGAGAGGGAGAGAGAGAGAGAGAGAGAGAGAGAGAGAGAGAGAGAGAGCTGAGGCTGGCCGGGAACCCGGATCCTCCGGTCTCCACCTCCCAAAGTACTGGGATTACAAGCATGCGCCACCACGCCCGGCTTCTCCCTAACTTCTAAGTCAAGACTGATCAATGATTCTAAAGAGGATTGAAAATGGACCAATCAGGGCCCAGGTCTAAGGACCAATCAGAGGAACTGCCAGGATATATAAGCTGGTGACCCAAAAGCAGGGCTGAGACCAGCACAAGCAGAGGAGAAGCGGAGCAGTAGTGACAGGAAGAAAGAGAAGAAGCCCCACAGCTATGAGCAGGAAGAGAAAAGCAGCAGCAGTGGTAGAAGCGAGGAATACTTGTAGAGCTGTAGTGCCATCAAAGCAGAGCAGCAGTAACAGCGATTTGACGGTACCTCCTTGGCGGTGGGCACCAGGGAGTGGCGACCCTTTTGAGGCCCCCTCACCAGGCAGGAGCCTGCTGCCTTTCCCTGTCTCCTTCATTAAACACTGTACCCTGACTCCTGTGTCTCCTAAGCTAAATTCGTTTGGTTCTTGGAGACAAGAACTGAGGTAGGCTGCAGGTCTGGGGCTGAGACTCCTCACCCCAGCCCAACCCACAGCAGTTCCTTTATCAACATTTATGGAGCACATACTATGTGGCAGGAGCTTGCTTTGTTATTTACTACTCATAGCAAGCCTGTGAGGGAGGGATTATTTCCCTCACTTTACGAACAGGAAAACTGAAGCTCCAGAGGAATGTGTAACGTGCTCTCAAGCACGCACCACTCTGCACCCAGGCCCTGCTATGGTGCCCTGGCTAACCAGGTGGGACCCACTGAAGACCCCTTTACTCCAGCTAGGGCTCCCAGCGCTGAGGGCCACTGTGGGCTGCACGGCCGTTTTCCTAGTCCCCTTCCAAATGGGCTCTGTGCTGTACTGGCTCCAATGGTGAGAAACAGACTATCTAATAAGAAAGGAGCAAGGTCCACAGCTGAGCAGGCCCAGGCCCACCTCACCTGGCCACAGGTGTGTGAGCCACCAATAGGCTGGGGGCAAAGGAGACAGTCGGAGAGCAAGAGGGTTTCTCTCCCAGCAAGCTGGCCCACCCCTCCAACTCGTTAGCTTATGTAGGCCCCTCTTCCTAGTGACAGGGATTACATGTCCTTGCCCAGGATCCTGATCCCTTACTGAAAGGGGAGGGGGAAGGGGTACAAAGTAAGGGAGAGAGGAGCCTCCATGTCCCCCTTTCCCTCTTTCTCCCATTAACTTGTTAATTGCCAATCCCCAGAGCCTGACAACTCCCACTGCCACCCTAGAAGGAGCCCTTCAGGTGGGGGAGGGTATAGGGGTTGAAAGTGGGTCCCCACCATACCCTACCTCTGACCTTACCTGAATATCCCTGGTTATGGAAACTCCAGATAAGCTGGAAACAGCTGAGAACCAGGCAGCAACCCGGACAGCTGGACCCAGAATCCCTGAGGGGCCGCCTGAGGAGGTCTGTGCCTACAGGGCCTGGCAGACAGGCTGGACAGGGCGAGGGGCTGCTTACAGGCCCTCCAGCCAGGCTCCCGCCCCCAGCCCAGCAGCTTCTCTCCGAGAGCTGGGATTTCCCTTTGCCCTCCTCTCAGCTCAGAGAACCCCTTAGGGCATCTCTGAGAATATAGGATTGTTTTCTCTTTCCAACTTTGCCTCCCAATTTGGAGGTGCAGGGAAGATGCTACTGCAATTAGAAAGACAAGGGTGCAGCAGCTCTTGCTTACCCGAAGTTCTGTCAGAGGTCTTGGAACTTTAGCTTCTCTCAGCCTCAGTTTCCTCATTTGTAAAGTAGGACTAACAGATTCAATGTGATAATACACCTAAAAAACTGTCTTCACCTGTTCAGTCTACTGTAACAAAATGCCAGAGACTGGGCGGCTTATCGACAACAGAAGTGTATTTCTCATGGTCTTAGAGACTGGAAAGTTCAAGGTCAAGGCACTGGCAGATTCAGTGTCAGGTGAGGGCTCACTTTCTGGCTCATAGATGGTGTTTTCTCAAGCCAGGCATGGTGGCACACACCTGTAATCCCAGTACTTGGGAGGCTGAGACAGGAGGATAGCAGGTTAAAGGTCAACCTCAGCAACTTAGAGAGGCCCTAGCAACTTAGTGAGATCCTGTTTTAAAATAAAAAATAAAAATGTCTGGGGGTATAGCTCAGAGGTAGAATGCCCTGGGTTCAATCCCCAGTGCCCCCCAAAAAAAGTGCATAAGTGGTATCTTACTGCTGTGCCCTCACAAGGTAGAAAGGGCCAGGGAGATCTCAGGGGTCTCCTTTAAAGGGCACCAATTCCATTTGTGAGGGCTCCACTTTCATGGCCTAATCACCTCCCGGAGGCCCCACCCCTTAGTACAATCACATCGGTGACTAGGTTTCAAGTTGGGGAGGACACGGACATTTATAACATAGCAAACGCCCAGCTCAGAACTGACTAGACCACAGGTGGCAGCAACACAGCAGCTGGTATCTTCCCTTCCTCCCCACACACTGCTGTCAGCACCGGCACTGCTCCTGGGACAGGAAGGAGAGTATAGCCAAGTGGCCCAGGCAAACCAGGTCCCTGTGGCTATTGCCAGCCTGGGATTCTATGGTCAGGTCTAGGCATAAGATCCTCCCCCAGACCAAAAAGGGGTTCTAGAACAAAGAGTTTCAAAAGCCAGGATGTCCTACCCGGAAATGGGAATGCCTGTGAGTGACTGAGTACTGGCTTCCAGTATTTAAAGGGTGCTGCTCTTGTAGGAATGGGATCTGGTTGGTCCTGAGGAACCATAGAGGGCACCACGGGAGACAGTGAGGCAGGGAGGAGGAGCTCTACAGCGGTGTCCAGAGGCGCACAGGAGCCTTTGGGGAACACATCAGACCCAAACCACAACAGAGGGCTCAAGGAATGGGCTCTGGGACAAGCACTTGCTGGGTGAGAGGGTACAGAGGAGCCTCCAGCAGCCAGGCTTAGTGCTGGCACAGGCACTGGCTGGAGTGATGGCCAAATGGAGCGTGGAGTTGACAGGTACCTGAGGGCATGACAAAGGTGGCAGAAAGAGGAGGAAGGGGAGCTCATGAGGGCACCAATCCTGGAAATACCGTCTCATTAGGAAGGGGTCTTCAGCATCTGAGACGGATTCCCTTGAACAGTGGCAGCTCCAGAATGCCTATAGGAGGTGCTTAGGGAAAACAGACTCTTGGCACTTACACAGTAGGGTCTTTGGTGCCCCTACTGCCCCTGGAAGGAGCAGCAGGTTTTGCTCCACAACCCCAGGAGAAAACAGCAGGGAAGCTGCTTCTGAATCAGTACAAGGAAGAACTTTCTAGCACAACTAGAGATGGAATGAAGGACCTTGGGAGGTGGTGAGTTCCCCATTCCAGAGATATTCCAAGATAAGCTGTTTTGTGCACCTTCAGAGCCCCTTGTATGCTGGACTGTTGGGCTCTCCATCCGGTGCCATGAAAGGGCCTGGTGGACTAGCAGAAGCCTGCTCTAGAGTACCGGGCCTCTTCCACGTGGCAGTGACTCAGCATATCAATGGCAAAGATGGCGCTGGCAGACCCCTCAGAAGGAGGTCCCGCGGATAGCCCCACCTAACCTCAGGAGGGCTATGATAGGCAGTTACCTCCTTCCGTGCTCACAGACAACAGGTGCCTCCGCCTATGATAGGTTACAGGGGGGCGTAATGACCCGATCCTCGCGTGCCATTGGGTCACACCCTACTGCCTGGGAGTTTCCTTTATGGTGTTTACTTTAAAAGTGCGATTGGCTTTCTAATAAACGAGATCTTGCTTGACTTATCTCCCTGCCCGTGGTGGTGTTTGTTCGGGCCGCGACGCGTACTTCCCTGTCAGTTCGTGCCACTCTCGGGCTGGACCCCGAGATTGTATGCTGGACTTCTTGGTTAGGGCAGTGGGCAGAGATCCCCAGAAGAGAAGGAATTGTCTAAAGGAGTGGCTGCGGCTTTTTCAAGAGCCTTGCAGGAGCCTATCTGTCCCAGGGGACTAGATAATCTCAAAGTGCCCTCCTGGAGCTTCGTTCTCCCTGGGGCTTGCGAAGGACAGGGCAGCAGAGCTGTTCCCTGATTCCTCCAGGCCATGGCACCAGGTAGAGGCAGTCTGGCTCCCTGTGTCTTTGCCCTAAGTGCTAGGGTGGGTAGGGAACTGGCAGAAGGATGGCACAGAGTGAGGACCCATTTGAAAGACCACTGCAGAACCTAAGGGCAGGTAGCCTTGGAGCTGGAGGGTGAGGACCCTGGGCCCCCAGGATACAGCAGGTTCAGAGGTGCAGCCCATGTCCCAGGCAGGATGAGTCCCAGCCAGCTGAGATGAGCAGCCGTTGCCTCAGCAGCCTCCAGCCTTGGGGCAGAGGGTGGACTCTCCAGAGAAGTGGCATTCCTAAGAGTTTGTGGAGAGGACAACACATAGCCAAAGGCTTGAATGATGCTCCACAGTGGGGCTTAAGGCAGGGCTGCCAGGTTAGGTGAGGGCATCTTTTTGGGCAGCGGGAATTCTCTGGCACTTTTTTACCCCACCCCTCTGCCTGTCCCACCCGGGGACCCATTTGGCCTACAGATCAATCGCTGGAACCATCAGTCAGCACTTCCCTGAGGCAGGAAGGTCTGTGAATACTTAAGGGCCCCAAATCTGTTGCCCATCAAAATCACCTCCAAGACGTGTTAAAAATACAGATCCCACCTGTCAAGATCCCAGGCCTTGAGGGTCATCTCGGGGAAAAAACACAGGAATCCAGAGCAAACAGACCCAGGGGCAAGATCTGGGGAGGGAAATTACGGTCCCTGCTGGAAAGACTTTGTTTTCAGGGTCAAGGACCAAATGGCAGTGAGAGAGCCTTGTGCACCTGGTTTCACAAGCATCTCCCATGGGACATGTATTGAGTACAGGCTAGCTGCTGAGGATATAGGGATGGGAGAGAGACAGCACACAGCCCATAAGACAGTCAGCAAACTGTGTGGTGATTTATTCAATTACCTGGGTCCCCAAAGTAGCCCCATGAATCACCACTCTGGGGCCCAGCAGATAACCACACTCCCGTCAAGCTCCAACAATGGCTTCAGTGGGGAATTGGTGACTCTCTGAGGCCCTTTCCCAGGCTCTTCCAGAACCTTCCACCTACCTCATTTGATCAGCTCTGTGTCAGCCTGGGCATCTGTGGCTGTGTTCACCTGAACTGGTGTTCAGAGACTCCAGCAGGGGCTGTTTTCTCCAGGTCGCAATTGAAGACAAGCAGGGACTTGTCACCTCTGAGGATATATAGGCCTGCATCTGTCCACATATCCATGGACCAGAGGAACTGAACCACAAGGCAAAGGCAAAAGTCAGGGGATCGAGGAGGCACTGGAGAACCCATGCTGGGGGGGCAACCCCAGTACCAGCAGGGTTGTGTCCTAGCTGCAAAGTCCCATGTGGGGAGTGGCAGAAGGCTGGAGAGGAGTAGAAGGGCCCCTGTCCCTAGACCTGGGGCCCATTTCTCGGGGCCAATGAGAGGGACAGAAATGCTAAACTCTGGGGGTGGTTGAGCAAGGGCCCCTCTGCTGACTGTGATGGATCTGATTCTCAGGAATGGTGACTGGTTCCTCCTCTCTCCCAGGGCTCACAGAATACTACTCATAGGATAACTCGATCATATGTCATTTTCTGGGGTTTACTCCATGCAGAGCTCTGTTACCCTCTGCAAGCGTGTGGCTCAGGTCATCACTGTGGCCCTCTTCCTCCAGGCACTTCCTTGGCATCTGAGACAACCCTCTCTTGGGTGTTCTGTGTTCCCGGTCACCTCTCAGCTTCTCGGCCTGGCTTCCCCTCTTCTCCCTGACCTATATATGAGGCGGCATGCTCAGGATGGCATTTCTCCACACTCCTTAGGTGAGGTCATCCCACCCTGTGGCTTGAAACACCATCTATACACAATGTGTCAAGAGCTCCAGCCACCCACACTTCTCCCTAGCTCCTACTCCTATGTCCAACTGCCCGCTCAACCTCTCTACCTGAGTGTTTCATAGACACTCAGACTCGACATGTCCAAACTGAACCCGATCATCCCCACACCCCAAACACCCTTCACCTGCAGGCTTCCCAGCCTCTGAGAAAGATGCTTGGAACCTTCTGGGGCTCCCATTTCCCTCCAGTACAAGCCAATTCTTCACAATAGTCAGTGCTCCAGTGTGGCCTTGCAGAACCTGCACACTGGCTCAGCGTGGCTTCTGTGACCACCTGCTCCTCAGACCACTCTGCCCCCTTACTGTCCCTCATACCCAGCAGGCATGCATTTGGGCCTTGAGCGTAGCTGGGGTTTTGTTTGTTTGTTTTTGTTGTTGTTTTGTTTTGTTTTTGTTTTTTGTACTGGGATTGGACCCAGGGGTGTGCTACCTTTGAGATATACCCCCAGCCCTATTTTATTTTGAAACTTATTTTATAAGTTGCTTAGGCTGGCCTGAAACCTATGATCCTCCTGTCTCAGCCTCCCAAGTACTGTTATTACAGGCATGCACCACCACATCCGGCACTGAGTGTAGCTGTTCTTTCTTCCTGTAGCACTGTTCTGCCAGGTGTTTACTTGACACACCTCTGTTGAATCTGCTCACATCGCACTTTCTTACTGAGGCCTACGCTAATAACCCTAATTTTATTGCTTCAATTTGCCCCATGTGGTTCTTCCTAGTCCCCTTACCTTGCCCTACTTTTTTTTATTCCTTGTAACCTTCAAACATACTATATGCATTATTTATTTATTTATGGCACTAGGGATTAAACCCAGGGGCATTCTTCCTCTGAGCTAGACCCCCAGCCCTATTTTAGTTTTTATTTTGAAACAGGGTCTTACTAAGTTGCTGAGGGCCTCACTAAGTTGCTGAAGCTGGCCTCCAACCTATAATCATCCTGTCTCAGCCTTCCAAGTACTAGGACTACAAGCATGTGCCATCATGCCTGGCATGCTTTATTTATTATATGTTTCTTTTTAATTGCCCCTCTTCCTCGATGTAAGGGCACAGATCTTTGACTGGTTTTGTCCACCAATGTCACCCAAGTCCCTAGAAAAATTCCTGGCATACAGTAGGTGTTCAATAAACACTATAGAATTGCCTGGTTTATGCAGTCTTCTTCGGGACAATTTTAAGAGCTTTAAATGTTATACATCAAATATACTAAAATGTTACCACATTAAGTTACCTGCTTAAAAATTCTTTTCTGTAGAATCTTGATGAATTTCATTTACATGTCTTTAATGTCTCAATCATTGGGCATATTTGGGAACTTGGGAAGTGTGAGACCTAGCTTACAATTTGATGTCATATCTTTTACAAATAATAAATTAATAAACATTGTATATATTAATAAAATATGTATTCATTGTTATTTTTGCAGTTTCCTTTTCATATTTTGGAGCCAAAATGTAAATATAAGATCTAAAACATTGTTGTGGGTCCTAGGCCCTGTGGCTCTGATGCCTACAGGAAAAACTGGTCTTATGGTGTTAGCAGTGGAGTGAAAGATTGGAGCAGCCCACCTGCTAAGGGGGAAGTCATATAACCTTGATTCTGGAGATGGTTTCCCTCCTGTATGACCCTTTGATTTCCAAGCAACTCACCCCAGTCTCCATGAGGCCCCACTGGGCAGCTTCTTCAGGTTCTCAGAAGCCAGCCTCAGGCTGGAAACGCTTGTGATCCTTTCCACATACTGTGAACCCTGATTCCTGAGAAAACCACATGATTCTGTACTCCAAGAAGTCAACAGAACCCTGTCCACCCTCAGTCCATAGTCTACGTCCTGTTTTCTCTTTCATTTCTGCAGACCAATGGATCCTGGTCTTTCTCATTGCCCACCAACCTGGGATATCTGTAGCCATGAGATATGCACACAGTGGGCACACACACACACACACACACACACACACACACACACGGTTTCTGCTACTGCTAGTATAAGACTCTGCAGAGTAACAGTTTAAAGAGTATTTGCATCTGTTTGGTCTCCTGATTGTGAATGGCTTGACATCCTAACAGTATTAGCATGTCTAAGTAAGGAAATTGTTTCCCAATCCTCACCACATGTTCTCATCATTTGTGCATCCCGTGTGCTCTCACTGAGCCCAGGAACGCTGGTGGCCTACCAATACCCCAACTGAGTGATGGTCTTTTGGCTTGGGCTCTGAGCTTGCCCCTTCAACTTCAGGACAGCCTGTACTTACTCTGCAGCTGTCTTTTCCCTCTTGGGGGATCTCTGGCTCCTGGCCTCTATTTTAAAAGGCCATGTCTTCTGTATCTCCAGATTCACCTGGCTGAGCCACATCTCAGTGCCTTTGCAGGCATGATACTCCCACACCACAATGTCACCTCCTTCTGGCCTGCAGGGAGTCCTGTGTTGTCCTGTGCCTGCTTCTTTTCCCTACCCCTCACCCACAACATTGAGGCTACAGGCGAATGTGGTACATGCTCCATGAGCCTTGGAGGTGTAGAGTTAGGTTCAGGTTCTGAATGTGCCACTTCCTATCTCAGTGACCTTGGGCATATTATTTGATATGTCATTTAACCTCCCTGACCTTCAAATGGATTCAACAATATATCTCAGAGGCTCTGTATGAAATAATTTATGTCAAGTACCTTGGACAGCGCACCATGTGTGCTGGCTTAGCTCTGGTCTTCCCCTGGCCTTACCTTCCTGCCTTATTATCTGTAAGTTCTGTTTTCTGTTTGTTTGTTTGTTTGTTTGTTTGTTTGTTTGTTTGGTACTGGGGATGGATCCCAGGGGCGTTTTACCTTTGAGCTACTCCAACAGTCCTGTTTTATTTTTCATTTTGAAACAGTGTCTCGCTAAGTTGCTGAGGATATGGCTAAGTTGCTGAGGCTGGAACTTACAATCAAACTTATGATCCTTCTGTCTCAGCTTCCCAAGTACTGAGGTAAGTCCTGTTTTTGAAGTAGGTGTGTTGGCTTCAGTCTGAGGTCATGTCTCCTTCCAACTAGGCTCATATGTCAGCAACGGCCAGTGTGCTGGCTCTGTCTTCTTTCTACCAACACTCCTTAGAGTTCCTTAGAAGTCCAATGTGTATGGGGATGCTCCCAGGCCAGAGCTCACTGTGACCTGTGTTGATCATCTTTTCATTATTGGCACAAATACCTGAGGAAGCCGGGTGTGGTGGCGCACACTTGTAATCCCAGTACTTGGGAGGCTGAGACAGGAGGGTTGCAGGTTCGTGGCCAGCCTCAGCTACTTAGTAAGGCCCTCTGCAAATTAGTGAGAACCTGTTTCAAAATAAAGAACAAAAAATAGGGCTGGGGGTGTAGCTCGGAGGTAGAATGCCCCTGGGTTCAATCCACAGTACCGCAAAAAAAAAAAAAAAAAAAAACCTGAGGAAAACAACTTGGAAGAGGAAAGATTGATTTTGGCTCACAGTTTCAGAGGTTTCAGTCCTTTGCTGACTGGCTCCATTGCTTTAGGCAGAACCTCATGGCAGAAGGGCATGGTGGAGGAAAGCTGCTCAGCTCATGGCAGCCAGGGAGAGAGAGAGAGAGAGAGAGGGAGGGAGGAGGGAGCCAGGGACATGATTTACCTTTCCATGGGACACCTCCAGTGACTCACTTCTAGCTATGCCCCACCTGTTACAGTTTCTACCGCCTCTCAATAATGGCACTAAATATGAATCCATCAATAGATTAATCCACTGATGAGGTCAGAGCCCTCATGATCCAATCACTTCTCAAAAGCCCCACCTTGGAATACTGCTGCATCGGGGATTAAGCCTTCAACACAGGAGCCTTTGGGGGACATTCCAGATCCTACCATAACAGACTCTGTCAGCTTGCTTCACAAATCTAACTTGGGAAATGCCCTCTCTCCCCTCCCCCTTACTAGCCCTCTAACAAGGGAGGGAGAGATGAAATGCTGGGTCTTTCCCATAGTTTGACATTAATTCTGAGTTTTCTGGAGGCAGTGAGGTTACAATGCATTTCTTAACAGAAATAAGCATGGTACATTTTTCTGTTGACATAAGGGCACACATTTTTACATCACACAGGCAGCCCCAGCATTCTTGCGAGGCCATGCACTCTGCTGCCTCACCAAGGCACAAATGCCTGCAAAGAACTTTCTTCTCTGGGGGTATCAGCAATGAGTTTGACCTTCTTACTCATCGGATGTCAGATTTCTTTTCCAAGATAACTATTTGTGGTGCCAATTAGCATTTGTGTATCTGGTTCCAATGTTAGATGTGTTTTCTCTCCTCTGTCCCCTGCCCTGACTACAAAGGCCAGCTGAGGAAGAACCCAACTCTGATGACTTTGGAAGACCCTCCTTCCCCAACTGGCTTGGGATATGGGTGGCCTTGTCCATAAGCTGAGGGATGGATGAGATCAGCAGGTCCTCTGGCTCTTGCAGGCCACAGTCTCCTACATCAAACATGGACTCTCCTCTCTGCTGTTGCTTCAGTTGTCATGGTGGAAACCTATTCCACAGAAAGCAGGTTACCACCAGCCTGGCTGCCAGCATGGGGACCTGCAGGAGGAATAGCTTAAGTGGTTCTTCACGTGGTGCCAGAAACAGCTGAAGTCTACACCCCAAACCCTGAGACTTGAGAGTAGTCCACAGTGCCCGCTCAGCATGCTGGACTCACTTCTTCATGCTCTTCCCCCACCTCACCCCTGTTTCTCTGTAGATCCTCAAATTAAACTGAACAGCTTCAAAGGAAGAACTTACAAAACATCTGGGGGGGGCACAGGAAGAAGCAGCGCCCATTCTCCTTTAGGGTTGGGGATGAAAGGAATGAGAGTTCTTTGAATCCTGTGACTCTTGGGCCTTTCAGGGGCCAGTTGATGGAGACACCCCATGGGCTCTCTCAGGGACCCCTAGATCATCTGAAATGACTGATCTCTGAGCCCACAACATACACCCCTGCCTTCCACACCAAAGAAATTTCTCAGATTCTCTCAAAGAATCAAGCACAAATATTCCTCAAGGTTTTTTCTTCTAATAAACTGCTTTATTCCAGAGAAATAAGAGTCCAACAGAAATGCTTTATTATTTGTTTGTTTGCTTGTTTTTGTTTTGAAGTACCGGGGATTGAACCCAGGGCGCACTCTGAGCTACATTCCCAGTTGCTGTTATTTTTTATTTTGAGACAGGGTCTTGTGAAGTTGCCCAGGCTGGCTTTGAACCTGCAATCCTCCTGCCGCAGCCTCCCTAGTCACTGGATTACAGACCTGAGCCTCAACTCGGGCTCTATTTGTTTACAGTGTTATGCAGCAGTGGTTTTACTCCTGGGTGTGGTCTGCGTGTCCCTTCTCATCTCCAGAACTGAGCAAAGCCAAGCAGGGGATGGAGACTCTGTCCTTCCGCACCAAAGGGGACAGATCGATTCGACTCTACTTTTCTCTGTCAAAGGATGGAGACAGCACATTCTAACCAGAGCGGGGCTCGCTTTCAGATTCTCTGAGATGCCCCCACCCCCTACTCTACCCTAACCCCGATGCCGAGTCGACCTCAAGCTCCTTGGCGTTTGCCCACAAGGTATGACTCCTGGGGACCCGGTGAGAAGAGGGAGGGAAGAGAACCGGAGCCAGAGGCTGACACCGGGCCAGTGGGTATCGCTGCTTCCGAGGCAGCAGGGGAGGTGGTATTCCATTTCCCGAGCCGAGCTCGTCCCATTTCAGTTTGAACAGATGGAGATATAGTTCAATGTTTCAACATCATTTGCCTTTCTCGCGCTAAAATATTGATAAGCGCTGCCGGGACGGATGCCCCCGCGGTTCCGGGCGGTAACTGGAGCATGATGTGTACTCAAGTGAGACACTGCAGAGCCTTTAACGAGCGTTTAAAATTCCTGGAATAACGCGCAAGCGCTCGGCTCGGTGGCTCGGAGGCCTCCCCGGGCTCCTCACGCGCGGAGGAGGGCGAGGGCCGGCCCCTGCTGGCGGCAATTAGCGCCGCAGCTGCTCGTCTGCGGGACGGACGCTGCGGGAAGTGTGCCGCTGCTGCCCGGGCGGCGGCGAGCTCCGGGCTCCTCTGCCAGCAGGGGCCTGCCCGTCCGTCCTCACCAAGACACCTCTCTGCAAACTGCAGCCATCACAAAGGCTCCCAGACCCAGGGCTAAAAGAAACCCTGCGACGTGGACCCCAGATGTCGCTTCCAAGATTTAGAACAATCCAGGTGGCCCAGGCGAGGATCTCCCAGGATCTCAGCATTTCCACATGGAGATCAGGTGGAGTCATTGCAGGGGTCCCTGCCATGGTTAATTTCTCACATGCTCAGTTAAGTCCCTGTGTCCCATATATAGGATACCTTATATGGGTTGCAAGAACATAATAGGTTAAGCACCTGAGTTTTAGATTCATGACTTTTGAAAACTCTTTATAGATCTTTATGGAGTTGTTCAGAAGAATGTCTCCCAAGAGACCTACTTGCATCAGATCACAGGGGGATGAGATGGTATCTTCCTGCTTCAGGAGTGACCCCACTAAAGCACCCATGTGGGAGAAAGCAGGGCTGTGCCCCTGAAAACCGTGGGGTACCCTCACCAGAAGGAATTCTGGGATGTGGTTTCAAGAGACATAAATCATATAACTCAGAGCCACTGACTGAAAATGTATATATTGTTATTGTAGATTGAATACTATTTGCAACTGGGGAAACAGAAAAGGAAATCTACAAGTTGTAAAGCAAGGTCTGACAAACTCATTATTTTTTTTTTGAGGTACTGGGGATTGAATTCAGGGGCATTCTACCTCTGAGTTACACCCCCAGCCCTATTTTTTATTCTTTATTTTGAAACAGGGTCTCACTAAGTTTCAGAGGGCTTCACTAAGTAGCTGAAGCTGGCCGTGAACCTGCGATCCTCCTGTGTCAGCCTCCCAAGTACTGGGATTACAATCCTGCGCCACCTCACCTGGCAGGATTTTTTTTTTTTTTTGGCAGTACTGGGGATTGAGGGGGCCTCACTAAGTAACTGAGGCTGGCCTTGAACCTGCCATCCTCCTTTCTCAGCCTTCCGAGTACTGGGATTACAAACGTATGCCATCACACCCGGCTCTCATTATTATCTACCTCTGCCTTCCCCAAAATAATACCTGATGAAGTCATGTAAATAAAGTAATCATATTTTCTAAGATTAAAAAAAGGAGAGGGACGTGCGATCTGACACCCATGAGGACACTTATGGAAACAAACAGTATGGGATAAAACTGAAGGCTATGAATAGGCCAGGAAATCTAGGACATACCGCTGTCATGAATATAGAGCGACTGAGGCAGACTGAGGTGCTCTGGAGACCCACATGGGGCAGGCTGGCTGGACAAATCTTAGTAGAGGAGGAAGTATCTGAAGCCAGGAAATGCCGCAGGGTCTGGGGAGGTCGGCGGCTGCCCCATGTTGTTCTCCATCCAGCTGACCAACGAGGGACACCTTGCCTGGTGGCACAGTACTTCCATCCACACGCATCTGCTCTAAGCATCTTCCCTCACTCCTGCCATGTTCCAGCTGCTGGCCCCAGACCAGTCACCCTCAATAGGCCTGCCCATCACCCAAACCTATTTCCACAAGCTCAGTCTCACTCTGGGTTGAGGCTCTGGCAGGGGTCTGTTCCTCTGTCTGTAATTGTTCTCCCTATTTTCCTGCAGTATCTGTCCACTAAGTGATGGCATCACCTGGTTTCCATGGCCACAGACGGGATGGGAAGGAGGAGCTGTGGGCATGGCCAGATGAGGACCCACTGATGCTGGCCATGTATATCTGCAGGAGCCCCACCTTCAGGCCATCAGCCTGGGCACCATGGCAGGGTGGGAAGGCCAGCAACTGTGAGGAGACAGATAGGATGGGGAGTCCAGGGGAGGCCAGAATGAAGGGCCAACAGCCAAGGGCAAGGCCCAGGCAACAGTTTCTAAGCTTGTGAAATGTCCTCAAGGCCCCTCTGATCTCGTCCTCACAACCAGTGGCAAAGAGTTTACCCCCACTCTAAAGAGAAGAAAGAGCCAGGCATGGTGGTGCATGCTTGTAATCCCAGTACTTGGGAGGCTGAGACCGGAGGATCCGCGTTCGCAGCCAGCCTCAGCTACTTAGTGAGGCCTCCACAACTTAGTGAGACCCTGTTTCAAATTAAAGAATAAGATAGGACTGGGAGTGTAGCTCAGAGATAGAATGCCCCTGGGTTCCATACACAGTACCACAAAAATAAATAAATAAATAAATAAATAAATAAATAAATAGAAGAAAGGTAAGAGTTTAGATTGGTGAAAGGACAAGGCCTTGAAATTTCCCCCTACATGATGTCACCTTGAAGAACTGCAAGTCCTGAGACACTCTCATGCATACTAATCATCTGGAAATCTCATTAAAATGCACGTCCAACAGGACCTAAGACTGCATTTCTATCAAGTCCCCAGGTATTGTCAATTCTACTGGGATACCTCTCCCTGCCCCCCCACCAGCACACAGAAAGGCTTTGCCTGTTCATAAAAATTTATCTAGAGTACCTGGAGGTTCCAATTCAATAAGGACTTGTGAGTGTGACTGACAAGAGCCTCAGGTGCCCTTGTGGCCAGGTAAGTTTGGGAATGTTGCCCTAGAAGTGCTGGGGAGGTGTGATCACAGCTGGGCAGGATCAGCTGGGTCAGTAGGGACCTGGAGATGAACCCTTCCTCCAGCAGGAGAAGGCCTTGGTGGGCCCTAACCTTGCTTTGGTGTTCAGCCTAGGGCAGGCTTCTTCCCACCTCTCTGCCTGCACCCTCTCATCCATCACATGGGAACCAATAGCCAAAGGTCAGGATATATAACAGACATGACAGAGGAGCACCTAGAGAAGGGGGCTGCTGGAACCATTCCCAGCCAAGACCCAGTGCATTCTTTTTCTTGCTTTTCCTCATGAAATCCATGACCTCTGGTATTCTGGGACACACTCACTAACCAGAAACTGCCATACAAAACCAGCTCAGCTTGCATATCTATCTGGAAAAAAATGGGAATTTCATGTCTGTATTGGACAGGGTTCACTAGACTAACAGAATTCACAGAATGAGTATATGGAAAAAGGGGTTTATCAGATCAGCTTACAATGTAGTCCCGAGTTCTGACTGCACGTGGAGAGTCAGAGGAACCAGTAGCTGACTATCACAATGTCTTTATTTTTCATTTTTACAAAAAGATAAATGGACATGAAGGCATGTGTTCAAATGGTTGACTTTTAAATTCAATAAAAAAGCAGGGAGTTTCTCAAAATATGATGGGTGCAGATAACACCAGAAAAGAACTTCCATTAGTAGTGTCCAAATTCTTGCCCAAGCAAGAATGTTCTCAGCCTCAATTCCAGCTCCTTCGGTGTGACACTGTCTCCAGGACCATGCTCCTTCATGGCTCTCCTGCCACACACACTCACAGCTTTCTCCAGCTGAGCCTCTAGGGATATCCATCTGCTATAGGTTGAATCTTAAGTGTCCCCCAAAGATCCATGTGATATAGGTTGGGTCTCGAGGGAGGTGCTAATGGGAGGCAGTAGAACCTTTAAGAGGTGGGGTCTGGTGGGAGGAAGTTAGGTCATTAGGAGGTGTGCCCTTGAAGTGGATTGTGGGACCCTGGCCCTTCCTTTCTTCTTTACATCTCAGTCATGAGGTGGGTGTATTTGATCCACCACACACTCCCACCACAATGTGCTGCCTCACCAAAGGCCAATTTGTTGGGACCAACAAATCATGGACTGAAACCTCCAAAACCAGAGCCAAAATAAACCTTTTCTCTTTATAAATTGATTATCTCAGGTATTTGTTATAGTGGCAGAAAACTACTCACACACCACTTATTCTCCCGTCCTTGCCTGGGTAGTGCTTCCTCCTAGCATGCTCCCCAGCTACTTTCTTTCCATCTGACCCCAGAGACTCCTCCTGTGGGCTCCAGCCTACCCTGCTCTGCTCTGGCACTCCTTTCCTCCCCTCCTTTTAGTTGATCTCTATGGCTCAAAGTTCTACGTGTCCCATCTGGTTCACCTGCTGATTTCCCTAGGAGTATTCTGTTGCAGCCTAGTAATGCCCAGCTTCTTCATCTACAGATCTGAGTAGATGGTTATTCATTTATGCACTCATCAATTCAACAGTAGATGCAAGGCTTTGTGGAGGGTGCTGTGGGCAGTGCAAAAGTGCATTTAACACAGCCCTGCTCCTGATCTAACAGGAAAAGTAAGCCATGCACCCAAATCTCTGTCAGGTCAGGCACAATGTCGTCTTTGGCTCCCTGGTGGCTGGAGTATCTCCATGATGGCACCATGTTAGCCTGGCACTTTCTGCCCCTCACTGTAATTTCTCCTGGGCCTTAGCAGAGTCCTTCCTGCAATTGAAAATCCCAGCTCTCCTTTGGCCCACCTGCAGGGTTCCTGCTCCCTCTACTTCCGGACAATCAGGATGACTCAGGTATCTCTGATTCACCCTTTCCAGCTCAGGTTGCCATCCCCACCCTGTCTCCAAGCCCTTCTGCAGAGACTCGGGAGCCCAGATCTTCCAGGGGAGCGCATGTCCAGACTCCTATCACTGCAGGTTTTTAGTGTTATAATATTTTAAATAAACATCATCAAAAACAACACAGCTGAAGTTCTCAGAGGGATGAGTGGGGAATTTACCCAGAAGGACAAGCTGAAGAGCCGCAGGAGGAGGTGAGCCCTGCTGGGAGGGAGCAGCTTTACTGGAGGGACCAGGGCATGAGTCATCATTATCTGTTTGTGATGGAGCCTCAGGGAAAGGAGCTCCACAGGATTATGCTCAAGCCAGGTCTTCCTGGGTCATCCCTGAGCCCAGGCTCCAGCCACTCCATTATAAGGGCCTGCACCCCCACAACTTTGAAGCTTCCTGCACCAAATTTCTTCCTTCTACTGAAGGTCAAGCCTGCATCCTTCCCTGGGCTCAGCAGCAAAAAGCAGCAGCCCAACCAGAAGGCTGGAACAGGGAGACCCACTGGGAAGGGGAAAGCATTCAATCCCCACCCCCCACTTGCTAAAGCTCTCCTCCCAGGCTGCCTTCAGAGCCCCCCCACATCTCCAGACAGGACTCTGCTGCCACCCATCACCCCTGGCTTCAAATGCCCACAGATTCCCTCCACTCCAGCCTAGGTGGCTGCCAGCTCAAAGGCTTTTCACCCAGGATCAGGATAGAATTGTCCTAAGTGATTGTGTTGGGAAATAACAAGGTGTGTAGGGAGTGTGTGTCTGGGGTGGGAGGCGCCTGAAACTCCAACAGTCAAGGGTCCTCAGTCCAAATGACTTTTCCTTCTATAGCCAAAATACAGCCCTGCAGACTTGGTGGCCCAGGGCATGTGGTCCTGTATGTCCTCCCCTCTACCATAAGCTTCCCCTGAAGAGGGGCAAAAAAAACCTTTCAGAGCTGGGTGTGGTGGCACAGACCTGTAATCCCAGTACCTGGGTGACTGAGATAGGAAGATCACAGGTTTGAGGCCAGACTCAGCAATTTAGTGAGATTCTGAGCAACTTAGCAAGACACTGTTTCAAAATAAAAAATAAAATAGGCCTGGGGGTATAGCTTGGAGGTAGAATGCCCCTAAGTTCTAGCCCCAGTAACAACCACCACCACCACCACCACCACAACAGCAAAATCCTTTCATAAATGAATAAACAAAATGTGGTATGTCCCTTGTCATGATGTGAAGACGGGTAGTGTCCAAATGTTAAAGGTGTGGTTCCCAATGTGGTGCTGTTGGGAGGAGCTGTGGACCTTCACGAGATGGAGCCTTGTTGGAGGTCCTTAGGTCATTGGGAGCAAGTCCTCAAAAGGAATTATGGGCTGGCTGGGCACGGTGGTGCGCACCTGTAACCCCAGTACCTGGGAGGCTGAGACAGGAAGATCCCAGGTTCAAGGCTAGCCTTAACAACTTAGCAAGGCCCTCAGTAGCTTAGTGAGACCATGTTTCAAAATAAAAAATAAATAGGGTTGGGGGTGTAGCTCAGAAGTAGAATGCCCCTGGGCTCATTCCCCAGTACCACAAAATATAAATAAGTAAAATAAGGAACTGTGGGACCCCTTCCTTCTCCTGTCTCTCTTTGCTTTCTGGCTTGAGGTGTGAACACTTGCTCTGACATGTGCTCCTGCAATGGGGCCACCCAATCTTGGACTTGAGCTTCCAGAACTGAATCAAAATACTTTACTTCATAAGTAGCCTGTGTTAGATATTTCACTGAAGCTGAGTCATACATCCATATAATGGCATATGATTTAACCATATAGTGGAGTGACATGATCCGTGCTACAGTGGATAAGCCTTGAAAACATTACACTAAGTGAAAGAAGCCAGACACAAAAGACCACATATTGTATGATTCCATTTAGATGAAATATCTACCATAGAAACAGAAAGTAGATTAGTGGTTGCTAGGGGCTGGTGGGGAGGGAGGGGGCTGAGAGTGTTCAATAGGTATGGGGCTTCCCTTCAGGATGATGAAAATGTTCTGGAACTAGAAATTGGTGATACCTTCACAACACTGAATATGCTGAAGCCCATTGAATTTTACACTTGAAAATGGTGTGTTCTGTTATATATATTTTATTACAATTTTAAAAAATGAAAACAAAAACATAAATAAAATCTTTCTGGGCCTTGAGTATTTCCTCCTCCACTTCTACTCTTCCAGCCCCTCCTCCCTGTGGGAGGAAGAGTTCTAGAGCTCACTTGAGTACAAAAGAAATTTTTCTATTTCTGTTTTTGTTGTCATTGGAGAGGTAGTATCCATTGACCCAAGCTTACTAAGGACAGCCCCAGAGACAGTAAGTGTCACCCTGAGACCTAAAGTCCCTGGATGAGGAATGAGAAGAGGAAAGACCAGGCTTCTTTCAGGCCTTCATCACAACTGGCCTCTCTGCTGGCCCACTCTCTTTCCCAGCACTGAGCTTCCAGCTGGATCCCCACTTCATCTCCATGTCTTGAGATACCCTCGTTCCTGGCTATAGAAGCTCAGGCAGGTGGAGCCGGGGCTCACAGGGTCTGAGAACTGTTTGGAGGATCAGCTATCAGAGCACACTCACAGGGCCTGGCAACTCACCAGGGCTGAACATGGCCGAGGCCCTTTCCTGCTGACTAGTAGAGCAATCCTGCACCTGGAGACAGGCACAGATGACACAGGAGGCCTGGGCAAGCTCCCCTGGATCACCTCACTCTTTGGAAACAACCCAGAACCTCATCTGAAACACCGCTCAGTAGTGGACCACATCTGCCTGGGAGTCAGCCAGCCTGGTTCACTGTGAAATGCCTGGTAGAAAGCGAGCGAGCCTGGATTTGGGTGAGTCAGGGAACAGAAAGGGTGTTTGGAGACAGGCGGTTGGGCCTGGGCAAGTCTTCCAACCATCAGCAGGAAGATTCCCAGAAAGTAATGGCTCCTTCTCTTACCCCTAATGCCAGGAGCCAGAATTTATCTGCCTCTTCCAGCTTGTATAGAAATCAAAATCTCCAGCCCTCCAGAAAGTCACCAGCTTTGCTGGGCTGGCTCTGTGACCCTGTCCCACAGCCAACTCGATTTATGTTTCCTGTGGACATTACCCTTCACAGTTTATCCATTTACATGATTTCAATTCCAATTGTCCAATTTCCTCTCCCACCATGAACCTCTCTACCCTCAGACAATACAAGCTCAACCCAACAGCACACAATCCCTTTCCCAAAACCTTTGGAAATTCAGAATATTGGAGATCTCAGAAAGGTACATTGGGCTAGGGATGTAGCTCAGTGATAGAATGCTTGCCTAGCATGTATGAGGCCCTGGGTTTGATTCCAGTACTGCAAAAAAAGAAAAGAAAGGGGGGGAGGAAGGTAAATATAATGGTATATTGGTATTGATATATATATTATATATTACCTAATGCCACCCTGGTGGGTCTGGAGCAGTACCTGTAATCAAATGCATTAATTTTTCTACAGTGAAACATCTAAGATCTATGCCAAGTGGATAAATAGACTTTAAATAGCTTCATACAGTTTAGGTCAGGTTTTGCTGCCAAATCATTTTGGCAGCAAACATACCCAACAAACAAACAAAAGCCAAAACCTTTTGAATTTTGGATGTGTAGAGAAGAGACTGGGGATCGGTATGTATGCTGCATAAGAAAGAACCAAGCAAGCAAAACTGTAGTTGAGAAAAGGAAGAGAGAGAGAGAGAGAGAGAGAGAGAGAGAGAGAGAGAGACTGTGGTGGCTCCCCGCTTCCCAGCCCACCTTTAGACTACCTGGCACTGGAAGCCAGCCTTCCTTGGGCACTGTTCTGAACTCTACAGAGTTAAGAGTCACCTAACCATCTGTGTACTAAGGACAGAGACAGCCATTTTCAGTCTCATTTCCCTTATCTATTTATATAGGGGTGGGGGAGAAGGTATTCCAAAGGTTCCTTTA
>PVJS01023069.1:0-21672 GCA_004027185.1 Glis glis | reverse complement strand
CATTCTTTTTCTGAATAGCTTAAAATCCCAGCTTCACAGAGAGAAGGGATTGTGGCAACAGTGATGTCAGAGGGAAGCTACACCATGGGGATGTCGTTTGGCCATGAGTAAATCACTGAGAAATTTCCATGAAAGTTTTTAAAAGCTCACTTTCTGATACTGATTCAGAGATATGGGCTGAAACATAATCAATGAAAATTTTATAATTTGGTTTTTAATTAAATGTCAGCTAATTTAAGCAAAGTTAGGGTTAGGCACATGGCCTTGGCACATGGCCCTGAATATATATTTTTACTCCACCTTCAATATTACTACCAATAGGAAAACATTTCTTTTTTTTAAACACGTTTTTATTGGTGCATTGTAGTCTCACATCACAATGAGTATCAGTTTGGTGTTAACATACATGCACACAGCTCTTAGTGTCCCTACCCCCCCACATGTAGCACTGAGAATGATGTTGGTATAATCTCATATGTATACATTGTTTATGATAGTAATTCCATAGATTCACTTCTTTCTTGCCCTTCCCCTTCCCTTGTACCCCTTTCCTTGCACTACTGAGGGTTTTCTGTTGTCATTGGAGTCCCTTTTGTGTTCCCACTACTCCCTAGGTTGCACATATTAATGAAAACATATGTCCCTTCAAACATTTCTAAGCCACCATGTGGGGCCTAAACTTATAAAACATGGAGGATAGAAAGACTACCCAATGTAACACTTTTGTCTCACTAATGATGAAACGTAGGTGCAATGAGTGTAATCATTTTCATAAAGTCACACCATTAAATAATGACAGAGTAAACCCAGCTCCACTCACAGTTCAGCATTGGCCACACTGAGTCTGTCAATAAATGAAAAAAGAAAAGGAAAGAATGCCATAACCTATGGACTCTTTGAAAGAAAATAATCCCTTTGCTCCAGAAGTCAATGGATTACATTAAAAGTCAAGGTTACAAACACTCAGATGGTGTCACAAATATAAGAGGACCCCATGTAGAAATCTAATATAATTGTTCATTTGTGACTCAGTTTTATAGAATTTTGACTATTGTTTGTTTTTGCCATAGAAACAATGGTCATTCATCTTTAAACACAAATTTTTAATCTGCACTATTTATGAAGTATAAATTTGTAATATTAGCATGAATTCTATATTTTACATACACCACAACAGTAAAAAAGAGAAAAATGAATACATTATTATTCTCTGCATATCTTGAAGATAGAACAAATTCTAAATACAAACAAATTGAAATAGGCAAACATTGACTTTGTCTTTGAAGCACCCATTTTATTATATCTAATTTTCCTATTTCCTAATAAACTAGTCACTAAATGTCCCCATGTTGGTCTAAGGCCCAGAATCTCTTACTACCTCTATGACCCATCAAACAAAATTATTCAATGAATTGACCCCATGCAGGTGGCTCAAACTAGCATGAAAGTGACTGACAGTGTGTGATACTCTACAAGGGTGTTTTCAAGGAGTCTACCTGTTAATATACTGGTGACAGTTCAGGCAATATAATAAGTAAAAAGAGGAAATGGTATCATAAGTTTAATTTCCTGAAAAAGAATAACCTCATTGGCATTTTAGCTTAAAGATAATCTCCCCAAATGGTCTATTTTTCTCAATATCATGTAAATCCTCTTCTAAATCCTTTGATACTTCAATAAGTCTCTCTCTCTCTCTCTTTATTTTCTTCCTTTTCCAGAATCCAGGTGTCACGTGGGGCTCTGTCAGAGTGCTTTTGTTGGTAAGAAGAGGAGAGAAAATGAGAAAAAGGAACAGATGACTATTTTTATACTCAGGCTTTGTTTAGGAAGGGGTTAGCCAATGAGATAGAAATAGCTAGAAAAAAATGTGATCACAAAAGTTTTCTGATGCATTAATATAAACTTTTTCCAAGGAAAAGACTCATGAAAGAAATGTATTCATATAGATATAGAGTAAGTGGATGCATTTTCTTCCTTTCTAAATACAGGTCAGGGTCTGGGTAAGTTGGAAACAATATACATGCCCAATCACTGAGTAACAATAATGTCAGAGGAAGCAGTGGTCGAGACAATACATTATTTATTTCTTTGTCATTAGGTTCTTGTATGCATATCAACATCATTTAATCCCTATAATCAGCAAGGCAAGCATTTTCCTCATTTGGTTATAAGGAGAATGGCGATATATTATAGTTATATTGTAATTATATTATAGATATATTATAGTTATAATGTTAATGGCGATAGTGCCTGAAAAGTAGGAGTTTTGTTAGTTTTAAAGTTAGACCATTTATCCTTAGGTTAGGGCATCTTGGATTGTTCTGTATTTCTTGAATGGCCATATGAGATTATACCAACATCATTCTCAGCACTACATGGGGGGGGAGGGACACCAAGAGCTATGTGCATGTATCTTAACACCAGACTGTTACTCATTGTGATGTGAGACTACAATGCACCAATAAAAACATATTAAAAAAATAGAGCTGGGTATAGCTAGGAGATAGAATGTCTCTGGGTTCAATCCCCAGTACCTCAAAAATAAATAAAATGTAGTAAACTAGAAAAAAAATAAAGTTAGACCATGGAAAGAACAATCCTAATTAATTTAGAAAAACAGATACTACCCTATTCAAAGGAAAAATAGGCTATGGGTCATAGTTTTCAGTGATTGTCAACTCCTGGAGGGTGGCATGTTAAAGTAGATGAAACCTTTTTCTTGGCCCAATTTTGTAATCATAGTAAAGTTACTGGAATCTTTGATTATAAATTGGCCAAATTATTTAGATCTAATTATGAGGTCACCTTATGCCTTGTTTTTCAAGAATATATGCTGTTCAGGTTTAATTCTATTTTGCTTGTAAGGCTTGATTAGTATATTCAATCCAGTTCACCTAGGAAGAAAGCAAGTGCATGTCAAGTAGGATTACCAATGGTAATGGTTGATATTATATTATTCCCCTTCCTTCCTTCCTTCCTTCCTTCCTTCCTTCCTTCCTTCCTTCCTTCATTCCTTTTCCTGTAAACAATCATTCCAATGGAAAGAAATGTTTAATTCCTAATATGACAAGAAATGTGACACTTGTGTTCTCTGATAGGACCTTATACTCTGTTTCAAAACAACAGTAAGTCTTAGCAAACCCTCAATTTTCCTAACATCTCTGCATTGTAGGAGCAACATCCGTGGTTATACTGATCCAATGGCTTCTCTTGACCTAATTTGTGTTGTACTATGAGATTCTATTAAAAGAAACTAAATCACTGCGGTAGATTTATTCACCTTAAATAATTTAAGCTAATTGAAAAAGAACCAAACTAAAACACTTCTCTCAAGCATTCAACTTCTGCATGTCAATTAGTAATTTAAACAACCAGCTAATCACAACCGCTTTGTGAGAAACACGAACCTGTTCTATGTACACATCTTTCTACCTCCACTGAGCAGAAGATAGAAGTAAACATCACTTCTGATTCTCCAAGTATGTGTGGCAATTCCCATAAAATGTTTTCGTTACTGGATTTGAGATTTTTTCTCATTTTTTCCAAACAATTTTGAAAAAAATACATGGAAAAATAAAATAAATACCTGGAAATTTCATATCTAATCACTCTTTTGGCAATTAGGTTGACATTTCAAACTTATAGTGTGACTTACACAAAACAAAATTTAAAACATTATTGCTATGCACAAAGGCTACATTATATAAATAAAAACTAACTCCTATAGATTTTTTTTTTTTTTTTTTGCGGTACCGGGGATTGAACCCAGGGGCGTTCTACCTCCGTGCTACGCCCCCGGCCCTATTTTTTTTATATACTTTATTTTGAAACCAGGTCTCACGAAGTTGCGGAGGGCCTCACTAAGGAGAGAGAGAGACAGAGAGAGAGAGAGAGAGAGAGCGAGCTGAGGCTGGCCGCGAACCCGGATCCTCCGGTCTCTGCCTCCCAAAGTATGCGATTACAAGCATGCGCCACCACACCCGGCTCTATAGGTTTAAAAATTAAGAGCCAGCCTCATATTATCATTATTTATTATTATTATTGTTATTATGCATTTCTATTTGTTCTTAAGTTAAAATTATTAAATAGTATTTTAATTTAATCTATAGTAATAGTGGTACATAATGTTACTACAGACAATATTCTAATTGTCCCATCACTATTTGGAGCTGCATTTGCAAACCAATGAACATTTTTCTCATGCATTAATTTAATTTTATCATTCAGCTGTTTGCCAAAGCTGGACTATGTGGTATGTATACTCACATGTATGACAGTCTTACCAAGAGTTTCAAAAGCTTTTTTTACAATACTTCTACCATACATCTTTCTTGGGAGAATTAGTAGAAAATTCAAACATAACTTTATCCTGGAAGTAAGGCCTTTTGAAATATTGTTCAAGTGCATACTGAATAAAGACAACACACTTAAGCAGACTCACCCCCCGCCTTTAAACAGCATTCATCTTTTCAAAAGCAATAGATTCTCAGTCCACACGGAGTCTGTTGCATTATTCATTTCATGTGCAACCTCATGCTGGACCATAAATTGTTACTTTATCTAATCAAAGGAGACTTAACTCTACAGAAGGTCAAAGGTTTAATTTTGTGAAGTATTATCTTACGCTATGAGTTTAACCGAAAAATAGAAGAAGAAAAACAGCCAAGAAACTGGTAATAAATGAACCTTTATTGCCTCGGGCATTGGCCTAGTTAATAAACTTTCATTGAAGGTTTCTTTCAACTGTTACGGACAATGAGAGGAAAAAAATCTTAAATTACAGCCATGTGTGACTTTTAAAGCAGTCATTCTTTTTTATCTCAACCTCCTTAGCTCAGGGAAAAAAAAAGACAAAGAAAGATTGTCTTCGATCTCTTAACCAAAAATGTATGTTTCTAAACAGATGAAAAAGTGCAGATAAACTTTTCTAAAGGCAGAGGTCAGCTTTGAACAATATAAAAAAAATGCATTCTTTAGGTGTTCAATCTTGGAAAACAATCTCTCTAGCTTGATGTAAAACTACAAAAGAGAGGAGGAAGACATGTTTTCTTCCCCATAAGTCTTATGCTCAAACTGTAGTCCTCTGCTTAGCAAAACATAATGCCTTATAATCTCACCAGTATCACACAGTCCACTGCAGTTTAATATTAATTAAATGCATTGTAAATAAAACTTGTCTATATACTATCTGGGCTGTTTTAGTGCATAAATCTTTCTATTGTCAGAAAGAAAAGCTCTAGTAGAAAAATACTTCATTTTTACTGATAGGCAATTAAAAATTCTAAGAGGAACAACTATATATTTTTAGCTGATGTTCTTAACCAATAATGGTCTGTGTGTAGTTTTTATTTCAGTGCTTTCTAGAGAAAAAAAAAATTGAACTGAGTTCTGAACTATATCCCATCTTTTCAGGAGGCACTGTGTTGAGAATGAAAGTTACCATGGCCTCAAATACAACATCTTGATCTGCACATGGAAGCATAAATAAGGTAGATCTTTGGTCACTGACATAGTTCACATTGTCTGTGAGAAAGGGAAAGGGTGATAATCTGCATCTTACTTCAGACATTCTCCAACAGAAAGGGAAAAAGGGCTGGTTCCTTACTGCTAACAGGACACCCTCCCTGCTGGATCCCATCCCCAAGTCACAAAGCTCTCAGCAGGGCCCCAACCTTCTTCCCATCCAATAGCATTTGGACAGAACTGGGGCTCTACTTCATGCAAAGGACATGTTCCCAGGATGCTATGAGGCCACCTTTGAATCTGAACATGATGGCTTCTTACCAGCACCAGGGGAGAGCAAGACCAGGCCCTCTACTAAGAAATAAGCTCTGCACAGCTGGGGGCCAATGAGTTCTACTGGGGTCAAGGATGAAGCACATTTATACCAGAAGCTCTACCTCCTTTCTAAATTTGCCAAGAGGAGCAGAGAGATTTCTGAGAAAGAGCAAAACACGGAGATTAAAAATTATCTAATTCAAATTCTGAAAGAAAAAAAAAGAAGGAAATTCTATCCACAGAATAGTGAGGACTAAAACATAGGATTTCAAAAAAAAAACAAAAACAGTTAAACCTGGCTATCAGAATCTGAAGCAAATTGAGACAATTAGTTTGCATTAATTTAAAAAATGATTTTAGAATCAATGAGTGGATTTTGATTTCATGCAAGAAACCATGAAATGCTACTCCCAGGTAGCAAAGAAAAGCAGTGTCTGAAGAGTGACTGATAAGATGATTTTTTTTGCACCACTTTATTTCCTGCCTACTTTTTATTCATGTGTAGTCAGGAGGCGAAAGAAGGGAAAGGTAAAGAAAAGGGAAGAAATGTCAGCTACTTCCTAGAAAAGAAACACAGTATTCCAACATGTGCAGTGAATGGCTCCTGCACATAGACACACACACCCACACATAAAAGATTTAGAACTAGCAATGGTGGTCATGCTTTAGAATTTCAGGGCTTTTTTGGTTGTTGTTTGTTTTTTATTTTGGGGGGATGTTTTTGTTTTTTATGTATTCTTTAAGAGAAAACGGCTGAGGTACCCTTAGAAAGTGACCTTATGGTCAGGGAAGCATGGGAGAGTAACAAAAGCAGGTATCTCAAGTCTAATTCTCTGTTCCATTAATCAAAGTTTTATGGGTTTGGGAAAGTTGTGCTACAGTACACAGGGAGGATAAGAAAAGAGAAAGATCAAGGGAATTCAAAGGATTTATTAAAAGTGCAGACGGTAACTCTGACTAGTGTTTTAGCTAGATAGACACAATTAATTAATTGTAACATTGTGAAACTCGAAAATGCTGAAAGAACGTGCTCATGCCTGCAATGCAGTAATGTAGCAAAACACTTATAATCTTTCAACCACTAGGAGCTTTTGTTGGTTTTTTAACCTAATCCACAGTTTGACATAGATCCTAGGGTAATGGAACACAGTTCTTTGATTGAAATAATATCTAAACATCATTGCTCTAGCCTGGTGGCCTAACAGAAGTCTGTGTCTCTGAAACTCGAGAAATTCAAGTTTGGAAACGAACTCAGACACTGAGCGCTAGATTGAAAGTCCTTCAGGAAAAGCTTTTGAGACTGGCATATGATGTTTATCAGGACCCAAACCAGATATAAAACCTCTGCAATAGCTTTTCTTCCAAGCGGTGACGCAGTTAAATCAAATCAATTTCTTCACCATTGAAAGTTGCTAAAACAGAAGCCAGAGCTGATAATCAGCATTAATATATGTCAATTAAAATTGTATACTATTGGTGCATATAGTCTTGCAATCTCACATCAAGTATAAAAAAATGAGAACTGGAAAAAAATTAAGAATTTCAGCCAGATGTGGGGGTACACACCTGTAATCCCAGTACTTGGAAGACTGAGACAGGAAAATCACAGGTTCTTAGACAGCCTCTGAAATTTAGCGAAGCCCTCAGCAACTTAGTGAGAAGCTGTTTCAAGATTTAAAAATAGGGCTGGGTGTGTAGCTCAGAGGTAGAATGCCCCTGGGTTCAATCCCCAGTACCAAAATAAGTCAATAAATAAATAATTTCAAGGTGACTCATTCCTCCAACATTCTCTATTTGTAGGAGAAAATACAAGCAATAGGTACAAGTTGAGTGACTTTTTACAGAGAAGGATAACCCATATATTTTGTAAAGTTTAGACATGTGGAACATTTTAAATTGTTCAAATGCACTCTAAAAAATACCTGAAAAGGAATTCATATGTAACATTTAGTGAAAAAAACTCTGTCCTTAACTTGTTTTATTCCACACACTTCAATTTACAATAATAAGAATGACACACTTGACCCTTTTAATGAGAGAGGAATCATTTCTAGATTTGCATTTGAAGCAATAAATATACATTGATTAAACTTAAAGACAGAATAAAAACTTCATTTCAATGTGTAGTCTATGAATTTCAAAAAGCAAAGAGAATATACCATGACTATATACCAACATTCAGGCACCCTGTAGAAACTTCCTAGTAAAAAGTAGAGGAATAGAGAAAAAGGGGCATTATGTAAACTTGAGGCTGTGGGAAAACCACAATTGGATGTTTGAGCACTCTACTTATAACATTTAAAGAAAGAATATGATTTTTTATTTAGTGTCTGTCATCTGACATTATCAAATCGCTTTATAAACATTATAAGTATGCTAATAAAAATAATATGTGGACAAAAATCGAACAAGTTTGAACAATGTCACAAATGTGAAGTCTTGGCATATTTTATCATTACATTGTAAAAGCATGATCCGTGAAGCTGGGGGAGGGGGTTAGAAAGCAAGTAAGAAAAATTCTCAAATTAAATAATAAGCATCATTATCTTAAAGACATAATGGCCCTTGTACAAACAGTTTCCAAGTACACAGCTAGGGGCTGATAGATCAGCAATATCTAGGGTCCAACTTTTTACCCTATTTTCTTTCTGCTACTGCCGGTAGATGCCCCCGATGTTAACAGGTTATCTATAGCAATTTAGGTATTCAATAAAAAAAATACACAAATTTATCAATGACAATCTAAATGGTGTACACAGGGAGGTTGAGGGAGCGGGTGGGATCTGGAGGAAGATCACCGAATACTGTGTGCGGGTATGTCTCTATCTATCACTCTGAACTTCATCATAATGTATGATTACAATGTACCAATAATAATAAAAAATAATTTAAAAATTAATGAAGACATAGTTATCATGTTTCTTTTTATCCCCCAAAGAAATCTTTCCCAGGGATGTCTGAAAGTCTCTCCCCTGAGAACTCATTGGCTGTATTCCTATCTAATCTATTGGCAGATCCTGCCCAACCAAGGAACCACCATGACTCACACCTGGGATGGGACATCAGGCTGCAAGTGCAGGGTTGGAGGAAAAACGTGAAGACCTTAATGAAATTAGGATTGTTAGAAATGAAGGGCTGATACGTAGCTATAGGGTAGCCGCTAGCAAGGCCGGTGACAAAAGATAATTGTGGAGTATTTAAAAAATAGCTATTAAACTCAAAAAGAAATCCAATTGTTTTCCTATTTCGAATCCTTCAACATTTTAATCTTTCTCATGCTTGTTCAACAGAACATGTAGCTCCTAGATCACAAGATAATGTCATTGTTTTTCTCGGGGACTATTTTACTTCTCATAATAACATCCTTGGTTCTCATACAGAAAGCGTCCATAAAATTATATAGTGACCTTGAGTTTTATATTTAGAGGTATCAGGGACAGAAACATGAAATAGCACTAAATTGCTTTGAGTTTCTTTTGCCACCTCTAGCTGGAGATACCTATAGAATAAATAATACAATGGTATGTCTACAGAATATGTAATAAGATAATGCCCTTCATTTGCTCACCAGGCAATCGAATATGTACCAAAAGGAGTATGGATACCAAGAGACTGGCCACTTTTTGAATTGTCTCGAATAGACATTTAAACATTTCTACTGGCAGTGGGATGGTTAAAACTGGTGGTGATTCTAGGCCAGGCGTGGTGGCGCATGCTTGTAATCCCAGTACTTTGGGAGGCAGAGACCGGAGGACCCGGGTTCCCGGCCAGCCTCAGCTCTCTCGCTCTCTCTCCCTGTCTCTCTCTCTCTCTCCTTAGTGAGGCCCTCCGCAACTTCGTGAGACCCGGTTTCAAAATAAAGTATAAAAAATAGGGCCGGGGGCGTAGCGCGGAGGTAGAACGCCCCTGCATTCAATCCCCAGTACCACAAAAAAAAAAAAAAACAACTGGTGGTGATTCTTCAATGCTTGGATACAACACTAGAATGAATTGACTCATGTTCTTCTTTCTTAAGGATGCAGACTAGCGCAGAAAAACTTGAAACAGCAACTTCAGAGCTCAAGAGAGGCCAAAGACGCATGTGTGTGTATGGGGTGGGGTCACTAGTGTGAGGGGCAGGGGGCAACTCAGCTTTAAGAATACACATGTTTATTGCTACACCCGTGCTGTTTGATCTCTTTTTCACTTCTATCTGTAATATCATCAAAACTGAGTTGTTTTTAAGAGCTTAACAATTGAGAGCAATAACATAAATATGGTATGGGACAAAGAATATGAGTTTTGCAGTCTGATTAAAGTCCCAAACCCCTCTCAGTCATTAGGTAGATGGCTTGTGTTTGAAAGATCTAGGGTTCAATCCCCAGTACCAAAAAAAAAAGATCTAATTTCTGTCTACTTCAGTTAACTTCCCTCCAGCTATAAAAATGAGGATCATGTTGCCTGGGTCTCATATAATTGATGAGGACCTGAAATGACATAGGGTTTGTAATAGCTGTGATACGGAGGTGTTCCATAAACATAACCTCCTTCCTTCCTTTTGCTGTTGTAGCAGGTCCTTTCCTGCCATTTTTGCACTAGTTACCTCACCACTGATAGAGATGCCACTACTTGTTCAGAAAAGAAGGCAGAGCAAGGCCATGACATTGATCCCATAAATCTGTCCTTTCAACTATATCACCCAAAATCCATATAATGGTACTCACTAGGTAAACACAGTCCTCAGGAGGAATTCTGTTATTATAAGTACCTGAATGGATGAATTCTGGATCAATTTCAAAGTTACGAAAAATTCTGATCCACCACTTACTAAGGAACTTAGACAAGTTTCTTAACTGCCTTGAAAATGGGGTGGATAATAATAACTACATGCTATGGTGGATATGAAAATACAGTGTCGGAGTACACTGTGTTGGGCATCACACAACATCAGCCTTCTATGTGTGTGTAGACTGATGTTACTGTCATCTGACATTCAAAGATACAAATATTCATAACTCATCACCGTATGGAAACTAACTTCATGATGATGGAAACTGAATTTTAGTCACGTTCTAATCAAAAGAAAAATACTGCAAAAAAACTCAAAATTATCAGTACATTGCACAAAATTGACTACAAGGATATTTATTATAACAAATACATTATAGTAAAGTCACACCAAAAGTCCAATTAAATGGCTGTGGACAATATTGCTTTAACAAAAATTCTAAAAAATAAGTTTATATTCAAAGTATATGTTCTGATTATAATCCTTTGTCAGATGAATATTTTCTCCTATTCTATAGGTTGTCCCTTAACTCTATCAATTGTCTCCTTTGCTGTGCAAAAACTTTTTAGTTTGATGTAATCCCATTTATCTATTTATTATACTGAACTGCCTGGGTATATGCAATTAACACATATTAATTAAAGTGAAAATATTTTAAAATAATGTTTTGAAGAACAAAGTGAATTTATATTTGTCAAAACATATACAGTCACTAAATTATCAGATTCAGATAATAAGTGTTGGTACCATCTTGAAATTCATCTCTAATCCCATATTCATGTTATGAGCAGAGGCCAGAACCAAACTAGAATCCTTGACTCCACTGGCAGGTCAAACATTTTTACCTTTATAAAAAGCTACCCCACCATACGTGTGTATGTATGTGTATATGTGTGTGTGTGTGTGTGTGTGTGTGTGTGTGTGTGTGTGTTGTTGTTGTTGGGAATTAGACTAAAGCCCTTGCACAAGCACTCTACCACTGATATATATCCCCAGCCCTCTTCGTTTTATTTTGTGACAGGGTCTCACTAAGTTGCCCAGGCTGACCTCAAACTTTCGATCTTCCTGCCTCAGCCTCCTAAGCACACACAGGTTCTTTACACACATATTAGACAACCTAAATATATTTACTCTTTTCATACATTTTATTTACATTGAAATAGAAATAGTGGAAGACAAATAAAAGAATATCCAAATGTCTAATAATATCATAATTGTTTCACCAATATTCCAAGAGAACAAACCAGCAGTTTCACCCATCATTACATCGGTATCATGGTCAATGGCTAGTTTTATTATATAAACAATCTCTTGTTACCAAATATTTCAGTGTTTAAGCAGTTCTTGGTAATCATAGCATCTACTCAACTAGATGAATCTATATTATATAAAGAGAATACTGTTCTCAGTAAAGTATAATTGTTTCCAATTTCTTACATTGCTCACAACAGCAACCTCCAATCACATAACCATCGATAGCAATTACTGAATACAAGTTGAAATATTTCATTTTGACTTCTAAATGTAATTCCAATTAAGTAATAAATATATTGGATGAAAGGAAAACTCGTACCTTTCTCTTTGTGTGATAATGGCAGACCAAACCAAGTTATAAAACAGGAAATCAGGAACTGGTAGAATTCCAAGAGACTCTAAACTCTGTCTTCTTGAGTTCTAATTATTATCAAGGCATTCTGATAAAAGTTGACAACTATGATCTTTGAACACATACATTTACTCATGTAATAACTCAAATTGACAGTGCAACTTCATCATAATAAATTTGTAGGAATTATTTAATGTTAATAATTCATATGACAAATTATTTTAGCTCAATTCAAGTCTTAAGACCCACTCGTAAGATACATACAAACAGAACAGATTCTGACACTCACTTATGAAATGTAATTCATTACTAATGAGGTAAAATTCACTGGCAATTACTTAAGCATCTTATTATTTTTTACTGCTTGTAAAAATTTGCAAAGGTCATTTGAACTGACTGTTATATAATCTGTTTAATATTTATTCCTAGAAGCAAAATATAGTTTTGTAATCACTATAGTAAAAAATGTAATCTTTATAGTAGGAAAGAAAGTATAATGAAGGCATAAGCACTCAATCATATATTTATTCATTTTTATCATAGAAATGTTGTCATAGGTCGTTCAAAAATCTATGACTAGTCCCTGAGTAGGCTATGACTGTGAACACTTCCAATTAAACTTCTTTGTGTTTGTGGGGGCTGGCGTGGTACTGAGGATTGAACCCAGGGGTGTTCAACCTCTGAACTACACCCCCAGCCCTATTCTATTTTTTTATTTTGAAACAGTGTCTCACTAAGTTGCTGAGAGTCCTGCTAAGCTGTTGAGGCTGGACTGGAACCTGCGATCTTTTATCCACCTCCCAAATCCTGGGATTACAGGCATACACCACCAATGCCCAGCCTCCAGTTAAATTTCAGTCCTTATAGATATTCAGTTCAAATAATAATTTATTACATACTATATTCCAGAGACTATTAAGGATAAAGCAATAAGTATAACAAAATTTCTGCCTTGAAAACTGTAAACTCAATGAGAGCAGAGATCATCTTGCCCTGCAAATGCATACATGTTTGGCACCAAAACAGTGACCTACACAAAGTAGATGCTTATTATGTGTTGAAGACAGACATGATAAAATAATTAATAAAGAAAGAAAAGTAAATTAGAGACAGACAAAAAAGAAGGGAAAAGGATGAAAAAGAAGGGAGGGAAGAAGGAATAAACTTACTTTTTTTATTATGCATAATTGATACATAATTATCTATAAAACGACAAAGAATGTGCGAATTGTACTAGAAGTGGACAGTGTTATTACACCGCCAGATCATGAAGATTAATTTAAACATAAGGGATCGATGGAAGTTTAAAGTTAGAGATAGTATTTGAGAAAACTCTGAAATCTAGGTAGAGAATTGGTTGATATAACTGAGGAAAAAAGAATATATCAAAGTTAAAAAAAGAAATGGAAACAATTTTTTCAGACATTAGGAATACAATGTTTAAAAGGCAAGACACATGGGATGTAGAGACTAACAGGACATTAGCATGAAAGGAAGATTGGTGTCACTTCTAAATGATGCTATGAATCCATTGCAATGTAGCTTCATGCTTCAGGAAGCATCCATGGTATTGGACAAGGGAAGTGCCATGCTCAGAGCCGTGCTGACCCCAATCCCACCCATCCACCCAGAAGGCTTCTTTCCCAAGTTGCATGGACCCCATTAGAGCATCATATGTGGCTATGTCAATGTGCATTTCAGCTTTGCCCATAATTGTGCTGGAAATATTTATCTCAATACCTAATACAGTACTTAGCACAATTCCATTAGGAATTACATAGAAGAAGCAATGTGGTGGATCCCAGTTCTAATTCTGCACGTACAACTTGTTAGATGAACTTCATTCAGTTTTCTAAGTCTCAACTCTACTTCTAGTGTAATGGATGTAATAGTATCCACATTTAGAGTTGCAGTGAAGATTTTTTTTCATATGAGATAGAATAATGTGCCCCCTCCAAAAGAATAGATATCCTGATTCCTGGGATCTGTGAAAATGTTATCTTACATGTCTTGCAAGAGGGACTTTGCAGGCATGATTTAGTTCAGGGTCTTGAGATGGGAAGATTATCCTAGATCATTCTGGTGAATCCAGTATAATCACAAAAGTTTTTATAGGAGGTCAACAAGAGGTCTGAAGTCAGAGAAAGGAGAGGTGATGACAGGAAGAGTTTGGAGTGATGTGCTTAGTTGACGAATGAAGAGGCCAATAAGCCAAGAAACTTGGGTGGCCTCTCTTACCTTGAATTTAAGATTTATTTTGAATTCTGACCTTTGAAATCTGCAATATTAGATTTGCATTGTCTTAAGCCACTCAGTTTGCGATAGTATGTTATAACCAAAATGGGAAATGAATGCACGCACACATACATATATATGTACATACACACACACATACCTGGAACACAGTAGAAAATATATTAAGAAATAATATCTTTTCTGGTTGTATTAACAAATATTTCCTATCCAAACTTATTTTTTGCATCATCAGGATAAATTGAAAGCAAATTGAGGCTATTGTAGAAAGACCTGCACTTGTGCAAGTGTAAGTTAAGTGTGCCAGAGTTAGGGACTCAGAGGAGGCAGGAAGGAAGGAGGGAGCACAGGTATAAGAATCATCTAAGAAAGAAAGTTTTGATAGGAATTGCATTGACTCTGTAGATCACTTTTAGGAGAATGGCCATTTTGATAATATTTATTCTGTCTATCCAAGAGCAGGGGAGATCTTTCCATCTTCTAAGATCTTCAATTTCTTTCTTCAGTGTTTTATAAGTTTCATTGTAGAGGTCTCTTACCTCTTTGGTTAGGTTTATTCCTAGGTTTTTAATTGGTTTTGAGGCTATTGTGAATAGAATTGTTTTCTGGATTTCTTTCTCAGTGGATTCATCGTAGGCATATAGGAAAGCTACTGATTTGTTTAGGTTGATTTTGTATCCCGCTACTTTGCTGAATTTGTTAATCAGCTCTAGTAGACTTTTGGTTGAGTTTTTTGGGTCTTCTAAATATAGGATACGTCATCTGCAAACAGTGTTAATTTTAATTCTTCCTTTCCTATTTGAATTCTTTTGATGTCCTTCTCTTGTCTTATTGCTCTAGCAAGAGTCTTGAGGACTATATTGAAAAGGAGTGGTGATAGTGGGCATCCTTGTCTTGTTCCTGATTTTAAAGGGATTTCCCACAATTTTTCCCCATTCAATATGATGTTGGCTTTGGTTTTGTTATATATTGACTTAATGATGTTGAGATATGTTCCTTCTATTCTGATTTTCTGTAGAGTTTTTAACAAGAATGGGTGTTGAATTTTGTCAAATGCTTTTTCCGCATCTATCAAGATGATCATGTGATTCTTGTTCTTAGTTCAATTTATGTGGTGAATAACATGTATTGATTTGCATATGATAAACCACCCTTGCTTTCCTGGGATGCAACCAACTTGGTCATGGTGTACGATTTTCTTGATATGATTTTGAATGTGCGTGGTTAGTATTTTGTTTAGAATTTTTGCATCTATGTTCATCAATGATATTGGTCTGTATCCCTATCAAAATACCAATGTAATGTTTCACAGACCTAGAAAAATCAGTCATTAATTTCATATAGAGAAACAAAAGATCCAGAATAGCCAAAGCAATTCTCAACAATAAAAACCATGCAGGAGGCATCACAATTCCTGACTTCAAATTATACTACAGAGCTATAGTAATAAAATCAACATGGTATTGGCACAAAAACAGACACATAGACCAATGGAAAAGAATAGAAGATACAGAAACAAATCCACAAACTTATAGCCAATTGATTTTCAAAAAGCTGCCAGACACATACGTTGGAAAAAAGACAGCCTTTTCAACAAATGATGTTGGGAAAACTGGTTATCTATCTGTAGAAAAACGGAACTAAATCCTTACCTCTCACCCTGCACAAGAGTCAACTCGAGATGGATCAAAGACCTGAAAGTTAGACTAGAGACTGTGAAATTACTAGAGGAGGGCATAGGTTCAACACTCCAACATATAGGCACAGGTAGAAACTTCTTCAACAAGACCCCCAAAGCCCAGGAAATTAAAACAAGAATTCATAAGTGGGATAGCAGTAAACTAAAATGTTTCTGCACATCAAAGGAAACCATTAAGAGTATAAAGAGAAAGCCTATGGAAAGGGAGAAGACCTTTGCTAGCTATCTCTCTGACAGAGGATTAATATCTAGAGTATACAAAGAACTTAAAAGACTTTACACTAAAAAAACAAATAACCCTATCAAGAAATGAGCAACCGAATTGAATAGACACCTCATGAAAGAAGAAATACAAATGGCCAATAGATACATGAAAAAAATGTTCAACATCATTAGCAATCAGGGAGATGCAAATCAAAACTACTCTGAGATTCCATCTAACCCCAATCAGAATGGCAATCATCAAGAAGTCAAATAATAATAAATGTTGGCGAGGATGTGGGGAAATAGGAACTCTTCTGCACTGATGGTGGGATTGCAAACTAGTTCAAACACTATGGAGAAAGAGTGGAGATTCCTCAGAAAACTGGGAATGGATCCACCATATGATCACGCTATACCACTACTGGGTATCATTCCAAAGGGATTGAAACCAGAGAACTACAGTAATATATGCATACCCATGTTCATGGCAGCACAATTCACAATAGCCAAATTATGGAACCAACCTAGATGTCCATCAACAGACGAATGGATTACAAAACTATGGGAAATACACACAATGGAATTCTACTCAGCAATAAAGAAGAACAAAATTATAACATTTGCAAGAAAATGGAAGGACCTGGAGAACATTATGTTAAGTGAGATCAGCCAATCACAGAAAGAGAAGGGTCATATGTTTTCTCTAATATGCGCAAGCTAGGGAGTAATTGGGATACAAGAGGGACTCCAGAAAATGGTGGAGAAGCCTCAGTGGAGCCAGGGAAGTTGTCTAAGGGAAGGGGAAGGGGAAGAATGAAGTTCATTAATGGAATTACTACCATCGACCATGAGTACATATGAGAATATACCAAAGTCAATCTCAGTACTCTGTATTGGGAGGAGGGGAAATGGGGAGGCGGGGGGCACCAAGTGCTGTGTGCATGTGTGTTACTGTCAATTTGATTTTCATTGTGATGTGAGACTATAATGCTCCAATAAAAGCACATTAAAAAAAAAGAAAGTTTGAGCTGGGTGTGGTGGCACATACCTGTAATCCATGTCTGAGACAGGAGGATCACAGGTTTGAGGATAGCTACAGCAACTTAGCGAGGCCCTCTTCAACTCTGTGAGACCCTGTTTCAAAAAATATATATATGATGCCTGGAGATGTAGCTCAGAGGTAGAATGCCTGTGTGTTCAATCACCAATACCACCAAAAAAAGTAAGTTTAATCTGTATGTAGGCTCTAAGTCCAAAAAAAAAAGAGGATTTAAAAATGATTGTTGCAGTCTGGAGTGGAAGACTATGTGATAAATTAATTCCAACACTAGAAACAACCAAGAACTGAGAGAAACCCAAGTTTGGAAAGAGTGCTTTGTCCATGCTGCATTTGAGGTGAGGTACAATTGCCTGAGCGTGGATTGTAACAACATCTGTTTTAGGAAATTGTTAAGGGTCACTAAATTTCCCAAAGGAGAAAGGTGAGAGAGCAAGGAAAGAAAAAAAATAAATAAAAAATTGCCTGGAGCCGGGCGTGGTGGAGCATTCTTGTAATCCCAGTACTTGGGAGACTGAAACAGGAGGATCACAGGTTAGAAGCCAGCCTTGGGAACTTAGCGAGGCCCTCTGTAACTTAGTGAGACCCCATTTCCAAATAAGAAATAAAATTGGAGTATAACTTGGAGGTAGAATGCCTCTGGGTTCAATCCCCAGTACCAAAAAAAAAAAAAAAAAAATTGCCTGGGCTTCCATATGAGGAATGAGACATAGGAATGAGAAGGCGGAACAAGACCTGGCTTTCATGAGGACAGTGTCCCAGGAAGAATGACATGAAATCTGGATACGGAGTGTTCAGAGACAAAGGAGAGAAAAAGAGGCAACGAATGTACCTTATCCACTCATTAAACCTGATGGAGAGAGCCAGATAGCTTGCTGAGCTAAACCTGTGTTCAGGTAGGGAGGGATTAAATGTATTGGTGGGAAGAGGGAAGATATTAATTAATTGAAATGGAGATTGAAGATGCATAAAGGAAAGAGGAGAATGAAAGGAGGAAGGAAGAGAAAGCATCAAAAGCAGAGGTGAAAGAGCCTCTTCAAAACAGCATTCTCTGTGAAAATAGCACTTGATTAGACTTCGGGCATTATTTGGAATCATTCATATTTCACTAAAGGTACAAATTAACAGGCTAATTCGATTCAATCTCTTTAATACATCTTTAAGAATACAAATAAAACTGGAATCTTATACAAGAATGAATTTGCTTAGATTTAAGATATGTGCACATCATACGATTCTGAATATTCTATGAAAATATTTGAAATATAATTTTAGGCTGCTGCAAGCTGTGTTTGTACAAGTATCTCTCACACACATATGCACAGATATTTATGTGTTCAGAAAGATTATATCTATCACATATGTTCATGAGACAGGCACCACGTCTTATTCAATTTATTCTAGCTCCCAGGGCTATTCTTGGTATATACTAAACATTGAGTAAATGAATGAACCCTTGATGAGATTTCCCCTGAAATTATGAGGAACTACTTCGTTAGCATTTCTCATGCTCGATTGTATTACTGTTTATATTTCATATGACATTGGCACCTAATAAATGCATGAGATTGCAAGGGTTACATAAAAGATCATTGACTTGGTCCCCTTAGAATTAGCAAGACCCTAGGCCACACCAATGGAAAAGGGTGGCCATGTCTCATTATCTGGAGGATTAGAAAAGGCGGCTAAATTCAAGCACAGATCTCACCTCTCCATCAGCACGCTGAAAAACAGTCATCCTATTCCTCTCCCATTCCCTCTTCCCCATTGTGGACTCTTTCCTTTTGTCGCTCACAAAATTAAGTCATTCTATTCTGTTGCTTTAACATGTTTGACATTGCCCATCACTTGCAACACAGGATTCACATCGCTTATTCACAGCAATGCTAAGGCTTTCACAATCTGTCCCTTGCCTACCTTTCCAGAAACATCACTGAACGTTCTGCTCAGACCCCATTTATGTAAAAAATATCTTTCCCCTTTCTCCTATGGCATAGTTTAAACTCTAGCCAAAATTATCACCTCCTCAGAAGAGCTGATTTGATTATGTTCTTCCTCTGCCTCTCACCCTCTAAATTTTGAAGAAACATCAATTGTAACTATTACTAATATTACAATTATTCATTTATTTACCAGTTTGTCCAGTCACATCACAAGTTCCTGAAGGAGGAAGTCACTGCTATGGTTGCCTTTAAGTTTTTAAAAAAATTTTAATCTCTTGTGCCCTCCATTTAGTAAGCACTCAGTTTTTGAATGAATGAATAAGCATCAACACTACAAGAAATCTAGAATATATAGAAAAGTAGACTGAGATAGAACAGTTTATAATTTTAAAAAAGATGTGTGTGTGTGTATGTATGTGTATGTGTGTGTATGTGCGTGTGCGTGTGTGTGTGTGTGTGTGTGTGTGTGTGTGTTACTGGGGATTGAACCTAGGGGTGTCCTAACTCTGAGCTACACCCCGAGCCCCTTTAATTTTTTTTATTTTGAAACTGGGTCTAAGTTAACACATGCCGGCCTTGAACCTATGATCCTCCCATCCTAGCCTCCCATGTACCTGGAAAAAAGATCATATAAAGAGCCAAAAAATGTACCAAAATGTTCTCCCAATTTAAAACAAATGATATTCCATTATCTACATACCACAAATCCAGATTCTTAAGTTGAGCAACAACAATAACAACAAAATCATACATTTGGTCGAACTGTAGGAAATTACTGACGTTTGATCCATTTTTTTTACCTACAAAACGACAATTTTATATGGTTCAACTTAATACCTATGATCTGAAAACAAAACTCACTTCCCTTAGCCAAGACCTATAAAGAAACCAGCTCAATAAACCCAGCCCCTGCATCCATGCTCAAAAGAAACATACTCTTCCAAATTTACTTACAAGAAAAACACTCATTCAGGCACTTACAAACATCAGCTGGTTCTAAAGTTAACACATTGCATTTATCCAAGAACTGAAAGGAAACTTTCACAAAAGCACAACAAAAACAATCCACACCTGAGTGCAGGGTGATTGTCAGTTAGCTCCATGCCAGCATGCTCCCTAATCTGTCATTCCCTCTTATCAGAAGCTATTTCACTTTGGGCAAAGGGAGAAGCTGCTCCGCCCAATCCCCCCCCCCTCCGCAGGCAGGCATTGACCAGGTTACACCTGACACCCTCTGTCATCAAGTCTCTGGGACAGCATTCCCTTCTTACAGCTTTTCCTTCTCCTGCCTTTTCTTCCTGATGTGCTTAAAATATTAGAACACCATGGTTACAAAAACAAAGCCTAAAGTTGAATGTCTCTCTCTACATATATACTTTCTGTTTAGCAACCTACCCATTGCAAGAGATTACTGTCTTGAAAAGTAAACATATTTCTGAAGAATTTACTATTATTTATTCTAAATGTTATTTTCTTAGAATTGGGGGAAAAATCTCTGAGCTGCTAAATTATACTGAGTTTTCAGAAAACATGAACAGAGTCACCGTGACCATAGTTCACAATACTATGTTGTGTACTTGAAATTTGCCAAGAGTAAATATTACATGTTCTTGCCAAAAAGAAAAAAAAAGCATCATTTCTATATATAGTGGGTACTCAAACCTATAGTAAGCATTATGTTAATAATTGTGCTAAATCTATGATATGTATGGGTCTGTATAAACATATGCACACAATTCTAGATGAGGAGAATGACATGCAAACGGATAAGTAACAGTCTAAATTATACAACTAATAAATGAGCAGTCAGAATTCAAACCATATGTGTCTAACTCTGAAGTTTGCACTCTTAACTAGTGCCTTCTATATGAGCCTCAATGAAGCAAAAGACTCCCAAGAGCAATTGAAACGTGCAATTACATAGACGTGTGCTATGGACTTAGGTTTTCATAAAAGTTTCACTTCACAAATGATACATATCCCAAATACATACAGAATGAAGATATGATAGATAGCTTAGGAAGACAAAAATCATTCTAACATAATATATGTTATGATGAAGTATTTATTTGGTAGGGAGTTAGGTAAAGAAGGAAGAAAGACAGGCTTACAGGAAAAGGAAAAGGTGTATCTCCTGTTTAAGAATTTCACTTAGCCGGACGTGGTGGTGCACGCTTGTAATCCCAGTACTTTGGGAGGCAGAGACCGGAGGATCCGGGTTCCCGGCCAGCCTCCAGCGCGCTTGCTAGCGCTCTCTCTCTCTCTCTCTCTCTCTCTCTCTCTCCAACCCCCACGTCTCTCTCCCCCATCTCTCTCTCTCTCTCTCTCTACCTAGTGAGGCCCTCTGCAACTTCGTGAGACCCG
>PVJS01023068.1:0-29954 GCA_004027185.1 Glis glis | reverse complement strand
TAGACACACACATAGAAACACACTCAGGCACAAGACACACAAAGATACACATAGACATACACAGACACACACATGACACACAGACACAGATATGTGCAAAGACACACAGACACACAAAGATATACACAGGCATGCACACATACAGGTACACAGATACATGCAAAGACACACACTCACCCAGAAGATACACATGCAGACACACAGAGATACACACAGGCACACAAATATACACAGACACACAGATACATGCACACACACTCAGACACACACAAACACATACAAAGATACACACAGACACACATAGACACTCAGATACACGCAAAGACACACAGACACACATTTAGACATAAGACACACATGATGACACACACACAGATACACACAAATACATTCATGACACAGACACAAGACACACACCAACATGCATACTCAGAGACATACTGTGGCACACAACTACAAAGACACAGATATGAACAGACACACTCAGAGACACACCTACACACCTACACACCTGCAGACCCACACATACATACCCAGAAACATGCGGACACACACACACGAACACACCTCCCCCTCCCCCACCGCCACGGTAGTGAGCATCCTGCCCTGGCTCCACGTGGCCCTGCATGGGGACACCTGGATGCAGAGCAGCTAGCTAGATCAGCCCCAGATTTGTAACAAATTCATGTCAGATCGTTGATAACTGAACTCTTATTAGCTTGAACAGAGTTTTAGTTTGACTTCCTAGAAAACAAAAGAAATTAATCACATAATGCACACACAAATGACATGCTACCTTTCCATAACTAATGTATCTTTGATTCATCTTATCTTATTGTGCTTTCCAAAGCTGCAGAGCAACACTGAATGGCAGTGGCCGGCCTGGGCTGGGGAGCCTCAGACGCACTGGGTCTGGGACGGCACAGGCAGGCAGGCGCTCTTCTCGTGAGCAGTGTGCCCGGATCTCCACTCACTGCCAGGCGTGCACTTACTACTAGCTTTTCTGGGCTAAATCATCCTCTTGTTCCTGGAATAAATCCCACTGGGGAAGGCTCTATTGTTCTTAAAAATGCTGCCGATTTCGTTTTACTGATTCGTTGCTATGTTTCTTAGGGTATTTTCATCTATATTCATAGGTAAGAATTTCTATGCACTTCCTATTAGGAGACACATCTGTCCCATTTATAAATCACGGTTATGTTAGCTTTATAAAATGAATAGGAAAGCTTTTCAATATGAATTGTGTAGTTGAAATAGTTTAAATATCATATGAAATTATCTTACTCTCAAAGGCCTTAAGTAATTCTTTTTTTTTTTTTTTGCAGTAGTAGGGATTGAACCCAGGGGCATTCTACCTCTGAGCTACACCTCCATCCCTATTTTTTATTCTTTATTTTGAAACAGGGTCTCACTAAGTTGCAGAGGGCCTCACTAAGTAGCTGAGGCTGGCAGTGAACCTGCGATCCTCCCATCTCAGCCCCCCAAGTACTGGGATTACAAGTGTGCGCTACCATGCCCAGCTAAGTAATTTATTTTAGAAACTACCTCAGCTATGGCTTGCTTTTATTTTTCCCTGAGGTTTAGTAGGCTGTCAATTTATTTAATTTGCACTGTGGCTATTGGATTCTAAATGTGTTTAGTCTATTTTGGTTATTTATTTATATTTATTTATTTATTTTTGGTATTGGGGATCGAACCCAGGGTCATTCCACCTCTGAGCTACATGCCCCCCGGCCCTTTTTATTTTTTATTTGGAAACAGGGTCTCACTAAATTGCTGAGGCTGGCCTTGAACCTGCGATCCTCCTGTCTCAGTCTCCCAAGTACTGGATTACAGGCATTAGCCACCATACCCGGCTTACTTTTTTATTTTGAGACAGGGTCTTGCTGAGTTACCCAGACTGGCCTTGAACTTGCGATCCTCCTGCCTCAGCCTCCTGAGTAGCTGGGATTACGGGTGTGCACCACCCAGCACTGCTGGTTGGGGACTTTATTTGGCTTCGTTGGTGGTATGGCATCTGACAGGGCAGACAGAGACTGTGGACAGTAGAGTGCACCTTTCTGTTCTGATGGCCTGGTGTTTTGTGTCAGTCTCCTTACATTTCTGATTGTCCATTGTAGGAACATCCATTGTAGGAATTTCTTTTAATTATTATTATTATTATTATTATTATTATTGTGGTACTGGGGATTGAAGCCAAGGGCATTCTACCTCCGAGTTACACCCCTAGCCCTATTTTTTATTCTTTATTTTGAAACAGGGTCTCACTAAGTTGCAGAGGGCCTCACGAAGTAGCTGAGGCTGTCCTCGAACCTGTGATCCTCCTGTCTCAGCCTCCCAAGTACTGGGATTACAAGTGTGTGCCACCACACCCAGCTTGGAATTTCTGTTTTCTATTTTTCTTTCTTTCTTTTTTCTCTTTTGGTTCTGGGGATTGATACCCCGAGCCCTATTTTATTTTGAAACAGGGTCTAAGTTGCTAAGGGCCACGCTAAGTTGCTGAGGCTTGGGCTGCCACTGTGTGCCTTAGACGTCTTGCTGTAGGAGCCAGGCAGGAGCCCTGGCCACGGTACCAGCTGTGACGATCAACAGGACATCCTGTCTCAGATGTCTTCAGTGGATACCCCATCTAGGAAGGGGACCCTAGAGGGGCGACTCCACTTGGGGTGGGGGTCTGCACCACCCTCCCTCCTCTATAGCACTTGAGGGGACTCCCAGAAGTGACGGGACCGGCTACCACAATGACCTCAGGTTGCTTCTTATCCAAACCTGCCTCCGGGAGCCCCAGAACTGCCCGCGGATAGGAAGCTCTCGACAGCTCCATTCAACCCCGAGGAGTCAGGCATGGTGGGGTGAGGCCAGAAGCGGGGAGCATGGGCGGCCCTGCCCTGGTCCTGGGCTGCCCTGCCGGGAAAGGGCAGGAATTCTCTGGAATCCCATCTGCCCCAACCCTGGGCCTCTCGAGTCTCAATAATGGGGCAGTTATGGGTGGACAATGACATTCTGTCTCCCAGAGCAGCCACCAGAAGAAGCTGACTGGACAAAAAAAAAAAGGAAAAGGAGGAGAAAAGCTAGACTGGGCGGAATTTGTATTTAGGAGTGTGAGGAGGAGATGGCAGGATTCCTTCCGTCAATCCAACTAGCATTTGGTAATGGAAAGGAATTCAGAAGAAGAAGAAGAAGGAGGAGGAGGAGGAGGAGGAGGAGGAGGAGGAGGAGGAAGAGGGGGAGGAGGAGGAGGAGGAGGAAGAGGGGGAGGAGGAGGAGGAGGAAGAAGGAAGAATCATGTGTCTGTAACACAGCTCTAATTACCAGCAGCCTCCAGGCGGCCTCTGTGGGGAAGGCGCCTGGTGAGGTGCTGAGGCTGGCACTCGGTTCCCATGGCAGCCACCTCCTTGCTGGAACCTGGCCCGTGGCCCTGCACCAGGCTGGGGCCGGAGCTGGCCGGCATCGAGGCTGCACCAAGGTAAACAGGCCTCTTGCCAGCATTGGTGATGAGATTTCTTGGAGCTCTGGTAATGTGAGGCGCAGGGTCTCGCTCTGCTCGGCCTTCACTGCCACCAGGCTGGGAGGCGGGAGGTGGGGCTTCAAGGACTCTTGCGGGAATGGGCCTGCTGGTCTCTCCCCCCAGGACAGCCCCGATGAGCTCGCAGGCCACAGGGCTTGAAGAGGCAGGTGGGGACTGGAGGCCTTGGGGCACAGGATGTGTCACCCGCACCTCCTGGCCTGGGCAGGGGCCAAGTGACTGCCCTAGACCAGAGCCATTGCTGAACCCTGCATGCCTGGGACAGGGTGGTACAACCAGGTGGAGGGACCCACCTGCCCCGAAGCAGGAGGCAGCTTCTCCATTTTCTCCTTCTGCAGCAGGCCCACTGGCTGTTCTGAACGTGGGGAGATGGGATCAGGAAAGAGCAGTGGCGGCTCTCGGTCTGTGTGTCTGGGACAGCAGCCAGGTAACCTGCAGGACAGGTGCCATCAAAAACCACCAGTTACCAGGTGTGGCAGGGCACACCTGTAATCCCAGTCCTTGGGAGGCTGAGGTAGGGGGATGGCAGGTGTGAGGACAGCCTCAGCAATTTAGTAAGACCCTCAGCAACTTAGTGGGATCCTGTTTCAAAGTAACAAACGAAAAGGGCTGGGAGTGTAGCTCAGAGGTAGAATGCTCCTGGGTTCAATCCCAGTACCATAAACAAAGACACAAATCAGCAAGCCCACCCTGTGCTGAGTGCACCCTGAGCCAATGGCTTCCTTTCCTGCTCACCGCCACCTGTGCAGCAGGGCAGGAGGCCACACCCCTGCAGAGGAGGAGGCTGGCCTCCCAGCCAGCTCAGGTTCAGCCTCTGCTTGCCCTGGACCCTCTCTACCCTCAGTGAGTCACCCAGCAGACAGGGACAGATCTCTCTGGAGCTTAAAATGTCATTGGAAAAGAAATGTCTCCGGAAGAGGCTCCGGGAGTTCCTGGAGAGAGGGGGGCTCGACTCAGGACCTATGGGGTTCTTGACACAGGTGATGGAAGAGGACTTCAGCATGTGCTCAGCAGAGGTGCAGAGATGTATTTAGGAAAGCAAGAAATACACATTCAAGGAGCCGGGCACAGTGGTGCCTGCCTGTAACCCCAGGACTTGGGAGGCTCAGGTAGGAGGATCGCAGGTTTGAGGCCAGCCACAGCAACTTCAGGAGACTCTGTTTCAAAATGAAAAATAAAAAGGGCTGGGGGTGTAGCTCAGAGATAGAATGCCCCTGGGCTCAATCCCCAACACAAAAAAGAAAAAAAAAAAGAAAGCACACTGCATTCTGGGAAGAACATGACAGGCCATCTCTAGAGAGAGATGCATTTTGGGATTCCCTGTGCCTCTTTTTTGTGGTACTGGGGAATGAACCCAGGAACATTCTACCTCCAAGCCATACCCCAGCCCTTTATATCTTTTTTTTTTTTTGAAACAGGGTCTTGCTAGGTTGCTGAGGGTCTCACTCAGTTGCTGAGGCTGGTCTCCAACCTGTGATCCTCCTGTCTCAGCCTCCCAAGTGCTGCCCTGCTCCTCCTTTAAGGACACCGCGGTAAGGCAAGGGTGTGGAGAGGGATGTGAGGACGGCACCAGTCTGGCTGTTCTCTGGATCCTTAGGCTGACCTGATCTCCATTATCTGATTAATATTGGAAAGTCCGCTAAATTTTAGGTTTCTTAAAATGTTGTATCTTTCTTAATCTGTTTTTTTGATGGGCTAATTAACAGTGCACAAGGTAATTTTCCATGAGTGAATTTACAATTAATGATAAGATTTACAGATTTCCCAGAAATATGGGAGTGGCAGGCCTGGGAGACCGGCTTGGGGGCGACAGGCCTAGGAAGAGGTGAGGAACTTTAAGTTAAAATCATATTTCCTTGTCTTCCTTGATGTCTCCTTTCTACCTATTTTTAGAATTTCTTCTATCTCAAGGGAGGCACATTTCAGCTCAAAGTCAGGGAGATGTGGGAGCTGGGGTTTGGGCAGGGGAGGACAGGCCTTGGGGCGCTTCCTGCGACTCCTGAGGCAGCAGTGTGGGAGCCCAGGCAGGACAACTGGGGAGGCTTCTCCAGCCCCGGGGTGGAGGGGCACTGTGGGTGGCAGCAGGTGTGGGCAAACGCAGACCGGACACCAGCCTGGGCACAGCGGAGTGTGACTTCTAGGGTCCTAGCTCCGTGCCCTTCTCATCCCCACTGCAGCGTCTAAAAGGTGTTGGAGAGCCGGTTGTGGTGGCACACACTTGTAATTCCAGCTTGGGAGGCTGAGACAGGAGGATTGCCGATTCCAGGCCAGCCTCTGCAATTTATAAGACCTTCAGCCACTTAGTGAGACCCTGTTTCAAAATAGAAAGTGCTGGGGGCATAGCTCAGAGGTAGAACGCCCTTAGGCTCAATCCCCAGCACTACTACTACTACTACTACTACTACTACTACTACTAATATGTTTAAACAATGTTGGAGACTCTCACACAGGCGTTGTTCACCGGAGTATTGTGCAGTGTCCGGAGAGGCTGGGCCCCCAGTGGGTTCCCCTGTGTTCCTCACTCCAGACATGGGAGCAGGCTCCTGAAGTGCCACCTGGCTTCTGGTGAGGATGGAGACAGCAGGAGGGTGGGGCTGTGGGCTGGGGACTCTGACTCGGTGCTGATGGGGGTGTCGGAGAAGCTGGCACCCCAGGAGAAGGGGTGCTGTTGCTGGGTGCATCTCCGAGGAGAGTCCCTCTGTAGCCCTGCACCCGCGGGCCGCCTCTGCTAGCTGGAATGTCCGTCATTTTTTATGCCGGTGGGACCTCAGAGACCGTGAGGAAGGACCGTCCATGGCAAGTTTCCTGGTCTGTGAGCTAGAGAGGAGGAGAGGACAGGGAAAGGTCGAAGGGGCAGCTGCCTGGACGAGAGGATGGCAGGGAGGGAACTCTGGCCGGGGAGGGGCAGGGTGACTTATTCTTGCCACCTGCTGGGAGGAAGGCTTTGTGGTTCCCTGAAACTGGCTTCCTGCACAGAAGACACAGTTACACACACTCTGCCCAAACCTGGGGACACCCAGCCCAGTGCCTGACCCTTCACCTCTCATCCCCAGGGGGCAACGTGTGGGTCAGACTCCCCTGATGCAAATCCTCTGACCCCTTGAAGGTTTACCAAGAGGTTCATGTCCATCTGTCCATCCACACTGGGAATCAGTGGCGACCCCTCCATTCTATTCCTTCATACATTAAAACAAGCATTTCATTTACAAATGTCACCTGGCTTGGAACATCGGCTTAGGAGTTCCTGCTGGTTCCCCTCTGGGAGGCGGTGGGGTCACCCATGGGATCCCTGGGGAGCCTTCGGGGTGGAAACCTCAGGCCCGGGTGTGGAGGTGGCAGGGACCCACCCGAGACCCCTCAGGGCTGCCCGGATCTGCGCTTACCATAGACACATGCATAAGTAATCATAAATACTAGTTTCGGAGTGAGTGAGCCAGCCAGGAAGTGCTCCCGGGAGGAGCAGGAAGGCTCAACTGCCCTTCTTTGTCCAGAAGTCTCCTTCGGGTCTGCTCAGACTTCACTTCAGGTTAAGGTTACTGTCTTCCCGCCCCAGGGTCCCGTCCAGAGGACTGAGCCTCCCGAAGCCCATGATATCGCGTCTTTATCTGTCCTCAGCCATATGTTCATGGTCGCCAGCCTCCCCTGTGCCAGTGGGTGCTTTGTGGGGCCTGAGAGCAACGAAATCCCTTCATTGGATCTCTAGCGTCTAGGCTGGTCCTTGCTAATATCTCCCAGTGAATGAATAGATGGGCAAGAAGTAAGGGCTCTGTGGACCACCTGAGCTCCTACCCCACCCCAGTGCCAAGGATTTGTGAACTAGACAGCCCCAGAAAGGCAACTTGGGTCCATCTCGGAGGGTCCCTGGCAGAGCTGGGCACGTGTGTCTCCTGACCAGGTCCAAGAGGCCAGCAAGGGCATGGCGGTGGCCTCTGAGTCTGCCCTCTTGGCTATGTAGCCTGCAGGGTGGGAGCACAGGCCTCTCAGCTCCCTCCTGGAGCACTCCCCTGACACAGCCAGCAGAGGGGAGACTGGCAGGATGTGTAACTTTCAGTTGCTAATTGCAATGCCCTGCAGCTTGCTGAGCTAAAAATAGCCTCTGTTTTTGTTGAGTAGGTTAAAAAATAGAAGCCCCCTTGCTGCCTGGGAAAGAAGCCCCTGCAAAGCCTGGCAGAGGCCGTGGGGGAGGGGCGCTGGCTCAGCCCCCCCTGCAGAGCCCCGGGGATTCTGGGACTCTTGCACATAGGCCCCGAGGGCCATCATTGCCCCATTTTTTCTATAAAGCTGGGTTTCTTTAGTTGGGGTCTACGGATGAGCTTCCGGGAGCCCAGCAGTCCCTGGAATTGGATGCAGTTTGTCCTGGCTCTTCATCTGATGCTCAGAGTTACCTGCTCCTGCCAGGAATGCTTAGGGACAACGTCGAGGAGAAATGACAAACGAGGGTCCAGGAAGACAGGCCTGGGCAGACCCGCACACCCCTGCCTGCCGGAGCGGCCCGATGCGGCCCCTGATCTGAGCCTCGGTGCTCTCGTGTCCTCGCTGCCTCCCTGGGTTATGAGAGAACTGCATTCATTGGAGTTGAGCTACACAATCACTGGTGTGTGTCTCACCCCCTAACCATGGCCATTTCAAAGTACAAGGTTATTCAAAATCTCCTTTGGCTTTTCTCAGAAATTTCCCAAATTGCAGGCTCCAGGAGCTGCCAGACAGCTCCCCTTAGAGTTGAACTGAGGAGTCCACCTTGCAAGAGACCATCCCTCCGCTGGCTTCATCCCCACTCTCTGTTGGGCGGGGCAGGCTGTGTTTGAGGCTAGCCAGTCGCCCCCTGGGGGCCACTTTCCAACATTCACCCCTTTGTCCCTTGGGGGCTGAATAGAAATGCTTCATGTGGACACACCCAGGTTGGGTGTGTTGGGGGTGAATGCTGGTGACCTCACTTCCCCTCTCCTGGGACACTCTGGAGGACAGAGTTGGTGTTGGAAGCAGGTAGCTGGGCCTCAGAAGCCTTAGGGCCCAGGAGAACCCACAAATGGGGCAGGCTGGCTCGTCCAGGGTTCCTGAAAGACAAGGCCCCCGCCCAGCCTGGCTGCCACCTCCACCCTGCTGCCCCTCCCAACCTGCCTTCGAAGCATCAAGCTAAAGGGTGGGAGATGAGAGCATGTTATTTGAGAGCAGACATCTCCAAGGAGGGGTGCTGGTGCAGGGATGCAGGGACAGGTGCGAAGAGGGATGTCCATGCACCTGGATCGCACCATGGTTGGACATGCCTCTACAGTCAGTAGCATTGTTGTAGCCCGCTTTTCCATCACTGTGACCAAAACTCCTGGCAAGCACAACTTAGAGGAGGAAAGGGTTATTTTGGGCTCACAGTTTCAGAGGTCAGTCCATGGTTGGCCGACTCCAAGGCAGAAATGGCTTAGCAGCAGGACCTGGTGGAGGAAAAGCAGCTCTCACCTCATGTTGGCCAGGAAGCAGAGAAAGAGAGGAGGAGACAGGACAGGTACAGTCCCCAAGGCCATGCCTTCAGTGACTCACCACCTCCAACCATGCCCTCCCTCCAAACCTGGCTGCATTGTCTAATACATGAACTCTTCCAGGAGGCATTGTATATCCAAATCATAACAATCATTAATACTCCTCACCCAAGGGCACGTGAGTAAATTGTTTGCAGCGACCTCGGTTGTAGGAGTGAGTCTGTTCTGAAACCCCTGGGCATTGGCCGGCCTCCCCCAGCCTTGTCCCGCTCTCCTCCTCTCTGGGCCTCTGCAGAACAGGAAGCAGGAAGATCACATGGGAGCGGGGATGGGCACGGCCATGAACCAGGCGTGAACAGGTTCTAGTGTTGGTGACATGCTGCGCACAGCAGGCTCTGTGGCAGTGAGGCTGGCAGCCCTGGCCCAGACCCTCTGGGTCTCCATTGCAGCTGTAGTTCTGGGGACTGGGGGCTCTGGGAGTGACAGGGTGGGGTGCAGGGTCTCTGAGTCCCTTGCAGGGCCAGCTGGAGTTTGTGAGTGGAAGGAAGGACTGTGGCCCAGGTCATGAAAGGTGTGTCCACCATGTTTGATGTGGCTGCCCCTTTTGGGATATGTGTCCTGCTCTTGGCCAGTAGCAGGTGTCCCCCTCTCTATTTGTGCTGCCCGATGGACGCATGGACCACACAAGCAAGCGCCGGAGCAGTGGGTGACGGTGGAGTTTCTGAAGTCCCTTGAAGAGGCTACAAAGGGGAACATCATTCATCTTTTCCTACAAAACCCTCCTAAACCCTCTTTTCTTCTCTCTTTCTCTCTCCCAGCATTCCTCATAGAACTGGGGCCACCCACGAACTCCTCTCACTCTTTCAACCCTTTCAGTTTCTGACGGTCTCTCAGAACCCGGCTCCCTACTGCTGACCTCATGCAGTTGACTCTTTAGAAGGGGTGAGGGTGGCCGGGCGTGGGGGCACATGCCTGTAATCTCACTACCTGGGAGGCTGAGACAGGAGGATTGCAGGTGGGAGGCCAGCCTCAGCAACTTAAGGAGATCTTGTTTCAAAGTAAATAATAAGTTAGGGCTGTGGGTATAGTTCACAGGTAGAATACCCCTGGGTTCAATCCCCAGCACCACACACACACCCTCCCTGGTACCGTGTGTGTGTGTGTGTGTGTGTGTGTGTGTGTGTGTGTGTGTGTGTGTGCCTGCACTTGTTGTGGGGAAGCCGCAGATATTCAGAAGCTAAAGCTCAGGTGTCAGTCATTCCGGTGGCTCTCACATAGCTGGAGCAATTGCTCAAACCAACAGCTGGAGGGAGGCTGGCCTGCGTCTTGGTGCCGGGCTCTTGAGCCCTCACCATCCGGGCACTTCCGAGCCACCATTGCCTGCATCTTCTGCCTATCAGAGGGTGTGAAAGCAAGAGGGCTGCAGCTCTCCTCCAGGCCCGGCTTCCCCGGGCTCAGGGGTGGGGAGCCAGGCACTGTGCCCGGGGAAGCGGAGCTGCCAGCTAGCGGGAGGTCTTCCCACATGCTCTGTCACGCCCAGGGCCTTTGGGAGCTCTGGGAAGCTCTCCTCCATCGGGAGTGAGGACGGGGACTTGCCTACTAGCTCTCATGTCCCATAGGTCGGTGTGTGCACAGCCTAGAAGTTGGGGTGGGCGAGGTAACACCCAGAAACTGTTAATACCCTGTGGTGATTGAACCCAGGGATGCTCTGCCTCTACCTCCAGCCCTTTAAATTTTTTTAAAAAAATTTGAAACAGGGTCTCACTAAGTTGCTGAGGCTGGCCTTGAACCTGCGATCCTCCTGTCAGCCTCTCAAGCACTGGGATTACAAGCGTGCGCCACCATGCTCGGCTTAAAACAACTTAAACTGGGTTACTTCTTCCCAGTACTTGGGAGGCTGACACAGGAGGATTGCAGGTTCTCGGCCAGGCTTGGCAACTTAGGGAGACCCTGTTTCAAAATAAAAAAATGAAAAGTGCTGGGGGTGTAGGTTGGAGGTAGAATACTCCTGGGTTCAATCCCCAGTACCCCCCCAAAAAAAAGGCTATAGGTCAGAATCAGTGGTGGCTGGGCCCTGATGTACCTGGTACCACTCCAGAGACACACCATATTGACCTGGAGCTGGCAGGAGGGTCCCTCCGTCTCCACCTGTAGCCTGGGTCCCCAGCAGTGCTCACACCCACCTGGCCCTGAGTGGGTCTGTCTGCAGGGAGATAGTGAGTCATTCGCACCCGCCTCTTCTGAGTCGATTAGGTCTATAATTAGAGGGTGCTTGCCTTCCTGCCTGAACAGAGGGGGAGGTGTGAGGAGGAGAGAGGAGGCCGGCTGGGGTACAGTCCTGTCCCACACTCCCCACAAAGGGCAGCTTGGAATAGGCTGTCTCCACCTGACTTGGGGCAGAGGGGAAGGCAGGGGCCCCCCCAGAAACCAGCCCATGCCGGCTCAGACCTTGCCATCCTCTGCCTGGCCAAGGGGCTTCCTGAGCTCTGCGGCATCTGCAGCCTGGCACTGGGTCTCAATGCAGCCAGGTGCAGCAGAGACAGGAGAGAGCCTGCCTGGGCCTCCTGCTCTCATTTGCACCTGGAAACTCTCAGAAAGGGCCAGTGGCAGCTGAGCAAAGTGGGGGTTTTTTTTGTTTGTTTTTTGTACTGAGGATTGCACCCAGGGGCAGTCTACCTCCTAGCTACCCCCAGCCCTATTTTATTTTTGTAGTTTGAAACAGAGTCTCGGTAAGTTGCTGAGGCTGGCCTTAGACCTGCGATCTCCCCATTTCGGCCTCCTAAGCACTAGGATTACAGGTGTGTGCCACCATGCCCGGCCATAGTGGCTTTAGAAAATCCTCAGGCTGTGCAGCCACCACGAGGCCCCCGGGTTTAGCTGGCAAAATGCACCCGGAGGCTGGAACTCACAGAGGGGCCGCTTGCTGGTCTTCCATCCACCCGCACCTGAGTTACCTGTGTGTCACACTTTGCAGATTTGACCTGCAGGCCTGGCCTGGAACTAGTCTGCATTTTAACCAGTAGTGGCTGCGGCTGCTGCTGCAGCTACTGCTGCAGCGGAGACCACACTGGGCTTTAGAGCATCCACGCAGGGCGGGCTCTCAGTCCTGAGCACACAGGGAGGCGATAGCGGGCTAGTGCAGGCACCTTACCCTGGGGGGCTCCTTCAGTCCTCCCTGCAGACCCCCAGGCAGTGCTCCCTCTGCTCCGTAAGTCTCCCAGAAGTCAAGGGGCTGACAAAGCTGAGACAGTGGCTGAAGTGGGCTGGGAATTGGCCTCCCTCCCTGAGCTGGGACGTGGCCTCCCTCCCCACCCTCTGTGACCGCACCGTGGGCCCTGGGGCAGTGACCTGGTCCTCTAAGCTTCTTCCTCATTTGTGGGCTTGCTCAGCAGGGCAGGGGGTGGTGGTGGTGAAGAGGGGGTGTTACTGTGAGGAGTGAGAGGACTCAACACCAGTGCTTAGTGTCACGGTGCTGGCCACGTGCTCAGATTCTTAGCTGTTGCTGCTGTCCCCTCCCACGCGGTCCCTGTGTGCTCTGCAATTCCCCGGGGGTGGGGGGAGGGTTCTGAGTCCTTGCTGAACCTTGGATCCTTGGGCACCCCGCTGACTGTTTTCAGGCCCCACCCTTCAAGGTGGACAGAGTCCCAGACTGGTGGGCAGGGCTCTCCACAGGCTGCGGAGGAGGGGGGCTTCCGCAGGGGCTGAGTCAGGAGCGGGTAGGATGTGCTCCCTGACAATAGCATCTCCTGCTTCGAGGGGCTGCTGCCTCAGATGACCCCAGGGAGTTGGGGGAAGAGGTGCTGCTGACCAAGGTCACCACCTGAAGCTAGCATTGTGTGATCTTGGGGAAGTGGCCCACGGTGCACGGGCTTTGGACAAGGTGCTGGGTCCGGCAGGACAGCCACAGGTGAAGAAGGGCCCTGGAGCCCACCTGCATGATTTTATTGTGTAGTTGGTCATAGAACGCCGCTTTGGATCTGCAAGAGGGCACGAAGGTGAACATGCACTGCTTCTGCTCTGGTGGGTCTGCAGTGGCTCAGGGTTAACCCAGGGAGGCTTCCTGGAGGTGAGCTGGACTTCCTCAGTTGGACTTGGAAATCGCAGGGTGTCCTTAGTTGCATTTCTTCCCACTGGGCCTCAGTTGTATCATCTGAAAGATAGAGGGTTTGCACCCATCAGTGTTCCGCGACCCAAGCGCAGAAGCGCCAGGAGGACTGGTTCAAGTACAGCCATCAGAGCAGTGGCGCGTGCCTGACGGTACTCAGGAGGCTGAGACAAGATCGCAGGTTCAAGGCCAGCCTCAGCCACTTAGCAATGCCCTGTTTCAAAATAAGAAATGAAAAGGGCCGGGGGTGTAGCTCAGAGGCACAATGGCCCTGGGTTCCATCCTCAGTACCCCCGTACCCTCCCAGTACACATTCCTAAGACTCATTCCTAAGTTTCTTATGCAGCAGGGCTGGAGCTGGGCCTGAGAATGCGCCTCTAACCTGGGTGAGGTGCTGAACCTGGGGCCTGGGCCCCCATCCCCATCTCATCCTGGGAACTCTCCTTGAGTTCTTGTCCTTGCAAAGGATTTTCCAAGAACTCCAAGGAGAATCCGGTGTGTGGCAGGGAAGCTGGTGTCATTTGGGCTGGGTCCTCTTTTTCCCTCATGCAGTGTAGTCGATGGACCGTGTCATGGTGGATTTCTGCTTGTAAAGCCCCTGGAGAGGAACCGTCTGTGGTCCTCTTGCAGCGGTAATCACGGCTATCATTGGCTCTGTATACTGGGGAAACTGAGGCCAGAGTGGCGCTGGGTGGGGCTTGCCAGCGCAGAGTCCCTGGAGACTATGTGGGGGTCATGGAGCCCGAGGAGGGTGTGGGGACCCTTTCCCTTGCTCTTAGTTCTTAGACCTCACGAGGCCTCACGACCTCGCCAGTGCTCAGCAGAAGCACCTGCTTGCCAGGGACAGGAGAGGCCGGCCTGTGCGCTGGAGGGTCCTGGCTCCCTGGCCTCGCCTCAGCCTCCTATGCCCCGCAGCCACCTGTCCTCCAAGGGTAGAGGGCGAGACCAGCCATGTGTGCGGGCTGCAGCCATGGTCAGCCCAACCCGGCTGCAGGAAGGAGGACACACCCCAGGGCAGGCTGCCAAGTGCTACATCACCTGGTCCCCACTCATCAGCTGCCTCACACGGTGGGGAAGATGAGGCGTCCCCCCCGAATCACTTCAGCTCCCAACAGAGGCCCAGCTGCTGTGGGGGGGATCCTGTGGACCCCAGCAGGGCAGGCCACAGAGTAGAGCCCCAGGGAGCACAAGCCCACCAGGATGCCCCGCCGAGCAGGCGTCAGCAGCTCCTTGCGTCTGATTCCACGTCCCCAGCCCCCGCCCTCACGCTCTGCCTAGTGCTGGCCAGGGGCCCAGTCCAGCACAGGTTTTCACAGCGTCAGGACTGAGCCCTGCTCCCCCCTCGGCCACCACCTGCCTGACCAGCTCTCTCTGGGTTGTGGCCAAACCAGCCAGTTGCCTTCCAGATGCCTCGCTGGTGGGCTCCCTCTAGCTCACAGAAGTGGCAGGCACATCCCGGCTTCGGGATGTGTGTGATACACCCGGTCCTCAGATCGCTGTCCCTTCTCATCCCGTCCACCACGCAACTCAGGACTTTGAACCCAGGGGTGCTCTGCCTCTGAGCTACACCCCAAGCTCTTTTTATTTTTTATTTTGTTATCTTTTTTATGATACTGGAGATTGAACCCAGGGGCATTCCACCACGCCCCGCTCTTATTTTTTATTTTGAAACAGGGTCTCGTTAAGTTACCGCACTAGCCTTGAACCTGCGATCGTCTGGTCTCAGCCTCCTGAGCACTGGGATTACAGGAGTGCACCACTGTGCCTGGCTGGGTGTTCCCTTCTTAACCCCAACACCTGTTAGTCACACATCACCTTTCCCAGGCTGCCTTGACCACAGGCTCCCTGTACTTTCCCCCGTTTCCCTTCTCCCCGCATGTAACCCAGGAGGCAGGCCCTGTGTCCGGGCCTGTGCACAGGGCAGGTGCTGGAGAAACACTCCTCAGACATGCAGGGCTAGCGGAGCAGCCCACCTACCCGCCCTCGCCAGGCTCTCCCCACGCACCCCGAATACACGCTGGCTGCCGGCCGCCTGTGACACCTCACAGCCCCATTCTTCTCTCCCAGGAAACTATGCCCCAGACATCCGTGGTCTTCTCCAACATCCTCGGGCCCAGCTGTAGTGGACAGGTGCAGCCCGGCATGGGAGAACGAGGAGGTGGGGCCGGCAGTGGCTCTGGAGACCTCATCTTCCAAGACGGACGTCTCATCTCCGGGTCCCTGGAGGCTTTGGTGGAGCACCTGGTCCCCACACTGGACTATTATCCCGATGTGAGTGGCTGGGCCCAGGGCGGGGGGTGTCATGGGGAGGAGTGACCAGGGTTGCAGGGGGGCTGTCTCTCCTTCTCCTGTGCACACAGCAGCCCACCCCAGAGGAACCGGCAGGGCCTTGCTGTCAGCAGCCTCCCTGCAGGCAGGTGGAGATGGCCCTGGGGGCACAGGAAGCAGAGCTAAGCCCCTGTCCTAGGGGAGGAGGAGGAGTTTAAAGGGCAAATCCAGTCCTCCGGGTCTGGGGGAGAGGAGTCCAGCCCACTTCCTGGAGCCCACCCCTGAGTGAAGGCTCGTTTTGTTCATAAACCCCGTGATCCAGAAGGAAGAAGGACGGCCTGCCCCAAGGCACACGGCCCCTCAAGGGCAGGACGGTTCTTCCTCAACAGCCCCAATCCTCCCTCTTAACCTAAAGATGGCATCGGACAGCTGGGCATCATGGCCTACACCTGTGATCCTAGTACTTGAGAGGCTGAGGGAGGAGGATCACAGGTTAGAGGCCAGCCTCAGCAACTTGGTGTGACCCTGTTTCAGAATAAAACAGTTTAAAAATAAAACAGTTTAAAAATAAAACAGTGCTGGAAGTGTAGCTCAGAGGTAGAGTTAGCGCGGGACATTCCGGGAACAGAGGAGGCCTTTCCTTGTCATGCATGGGCTCCCCTTCTGCTCCCTTTGGTGAGCTGAGCGTCCATCTCGGGGAGGGCCTGTCCCGGTTCTGCCTCCCTCACCCTCGGCATCATCCTGGCCGTGGCTTTCGCTGGTCAGATGCAGCCTGCTGGGGGCAGGGGAAGCACCAACCTCCAGCCTCCTCCCAACTGTGATGCTGGGGTCAGATCAGCCTCCCCCCGTCAGGCCACCTCTACCTCCCAGGACTCTGGGAAGAGGTGCCTTTGTATTGCCCACTCCCCTCTCTGTCCTTCTGTCCATCCTGTAAACTCTGACAAGGCCACTGGGGCCAGTGATGGTGCTAGCAGTACCGACCCCACTGCTGAGCACCTGGGGACAGAGCCAGGGGAGGGACCTGAGGCCCTGAAGAAGCCTAGGGCAGGGCTGCAGCCTCCAGCCCCAGCCAGTGGGACAGTGGCCCCATGCTGCCTCACAGGCCTGTCCCAGAGGAGCCGTCTGGTTCACTGCCACCAGTGTGGTCCCCGGTGCCCTGGGACCCTGACTGCTTCCCAGGAGAGAACAGAAGGGTGGCAGGAGTATGAAGCGCAGCATGAGAGGCCAGCTGGGCACGGGCTCCACTGTGGAGTTCCTGGTCCCCCTCCCACTGCCACCACTTCACGTGTATGAGACGACTGGCACGTGCACCCCCAAACACACATACCCCCTCAGTCTCCCCTCCTGGAGATGGCACAGGCTCCTCCCCTGGATGTGCCTGCCTTGGCCAACAGCCTTTGGTGAGGCGCCTGCGTGCCTCTCCTCCAGTCTGTGTCACCTGCTTAGAAGGGGTCCCTGAAAGTCCCACATGCAGCTGGAACCCCCAAGCACCCACACTGCACAGCCGGAGACTGCACAGGAAGTGTGTGATCCTGAGAGGCCATGGCTTCCAAGGCCCGGCCCCGCCACGCCCACCAATCCTGCCTACCCTCACCAGGAGCCACCCTGCTCCCCTCAAACCACCTCCTGTTGATCAGACCCCGCCCACAAGGCCCCGCCCTTCCCCCCCGCAGCTCTGCACCTGTCAAGCCACGCCCCTGCCGACATGGCTCCTCCCACAAGTCCTGCCTACCCTTACCAGGCCCTGCCCCATTGGCCAGGGCCCACCCTGCTGGGGGAACCAGCTTACTCCCTCCCCTCAAGCCACGCCCCTGATGACCAGGCCCCGCCCTTCCCTGGTGCAGCTCTCTGCCCTGTCAAGCCACGCCCCTGCCGACATGGCTCCTCCCACAAGTCCTGCCTACCCTTACCAGGCCCTGCCCCATTGGCCAGGGCCCACCCTGCTTGGGGAACCAGCTTACTCCCTCCCCTCAAGCCACGCCCCTGATGACGAGGCCCCGCCCTTCCCTGGTGCAGCTCTCTGCCCTGTCAAGCCACGCCCCTGCCGACATGGCTCCTCCCACAAGTCCTGCCTACCTTTACCAGGCCCTGCCCCATTGGCCAGGCCCCGCCCTTCCCTGGTGCAGCTCTCGGCCCTGTCAAGCCACGCCCCTGTCGACATGGCTCCTCCCACCAGCTCTACCTACCCCACCAGGCCACATCCCACCCGCCAGGCCCCACCCTTCCCGGGGGGGGGGTCCAGCTCTGTGCAGGCCAGGGCCAGGCTGACAGCCCACCTGGGCCTGCCACCCGGAACGGCCTGCCTGACGGAGCTTCCTTTCCTCAGAGGACGTACATCTTCACGTTTCTGCTGAGCTCCCGGGTCTTCATGCCCCCGCACGACTTGCTGGCGCGCCTGGGGCAGATCTGCCTGGAGCAGAGGCGGCAGCTGGAGGCCGGACCCGAGAAGGTGAGCCGCGAGGGAGGCTGGCCTCTGCCGCTTGGCTTCTCTCCGAGGAGGATGCAGGCCGCTGTGGCCCAGCCTGGCGGGCCCTGGAGGGGCAAGCCAGCCTTGCTCTAGCCTCCACCTCCTGGTCTGGGGGTGCCACCAGCGTTGAGCACTCCTCCCTGCTGCTCAAAAGTACCTGCTGCTGATAGCACCCCCTCCCCTCCGTGCAAGGGCCCCACAGGTAGCCCTGCCAGCCCTCGCGGTCAGTGGCAGGGTCCCTGCAATGGAGGGCTCCGTGACAGCTGTCAGAAAAGTCAGCAGCCACACCCCCCATTGTTGCCTGCTCTGTGGGGTTAGGTGGCAACATCCTCCGCCCAGCACTGCATAGGGCTGTTTACCCTGTTTGTCTCTTGTGGATGGAGCCATGCTCAGGGCAGTTCTGATGTTCAGGAAGCAGTGCTGGCGCTGAGGCCCTGGGTGCAGGCCTTGGGCAAGGCTTTCAGAAGCTCAGGGTCGGGGTGTAGAAGGGGTGGTGGGCTACAGTTCAGGACCTGGTACTGACCTGCTCTTCTCCTCCCTGTCTTACGTGGCCAGGCTTCCTGTCGCTGGAGGTTTGCAGGAGAGGCCATGGACAGCCTGTGTTCTCTCTTACACAGTAGCTGGTGCCAGATGGTGTGGCCCAGCGCACCTGCCAGTCGTAGCGTCCTGAGGGGTGGGTCCCGGGCTGCTGCTGGGCAGGGGTGCAGGCTGGGGCCTGGGCCGTGGGGAAGCTTGCGTCCCCAGAGCAGTAGGGCTCCCGAGGCCAGTCAGGGCCCATGCTGTGGGTGGGGAGCTGACCAGGGCCTGGGAGCAGTCTGGGGCTGTGTGGGCATTCCGGTGGGTCTGTGGGGACCCAGTGGCGGAGCATCCTACATCCTGCCTGACCCCCTGGGGGCAGAGGCCATCCTCTGAGCAGGGTGGGCAGCCTGCCAGTGCCCTCCTCCCCTTGGGCCTGTGCTGGGGTGCAGGGCACCTGCCTCAGGCTGTACGTGTGGGTTGACCCAGCGATGACGGGGTACCCCTCACCTTACTCGTTCCTCAGCCCACAGCCCCTCCACAGCACTTGCCAGACTGCCTTTAACCAAGAGGGGGCAGACGAGAGTCTCTCATTTAACATAATTTCGCCCAGCAGCTTTCCACTGTCTGCTTCCTGTGGCCACGGTCTAATTATAGCAAATGAAACTAGTTTTCAGTGTCATGGGAGCGGTGGGGCAGGTTTTTGGAAATGAATTTAAGTGGCCAAGAGAGTACACTTAGGAGCTAGGAAACAGCTAAGTCCCGCAGGTGGCTCTCACGGCAGGGACGTGCCCAGCACAGGTAGCACTTGCCAGCCTGTGGCCCACTCTGGCCTGCGGAGCCTCACTCTGTTTCCGGCTGCCCCAGGCCAAGCTGAAGTCCTTCTCCGCCAAGATCGTGCAGCTGCTGAGGGAGTGGACAGAGGCCTTCCCCTACGACTTCCAGGACGAGAAGACCATGGCTGAGCTGAAGGCCATCGCGCACCGTGTCACCCAGTGCGACGAGGTGAGGCCCTGCTGCACCGGCCAGGCTGCTGGAGTGTGTGGGACCTGCCTTCGGGAAGGTGGGGTATGCAGTCCCCTTCCTTGTCACTCCTCCATGATGGAGGCAGGGTGGCTCTGTTGGGCCTCAGTACACTCCCGGATGACAGCCCGGCTGGCCGGCAATGGGCCAGATTCACCCTAACACTGTGTCACAGGGCTGCTGCTGTGACCCGCTCCTGGGCCCAGGCACCCTTGTCCCTGGAGGCAAGGTGGGTTTCTCCATGGTGGTAGTGGCCCTGACTCATGGCCGCGATGACGCCCTCGCCACTCCCTGACCCCCGCAGGAGAACGGCACCGTGAAGAAGGCCATCACCCAGATGATACAGAGCCTGCTGCTGTCCCTGGCCGCCCGGAGCCAGCTCCAGGAACTGCGGGAGAAGTTCAGGCCGCCGGCCGACAAAGGGCCCATCCTCAAGGCCAAGCCGCCGGCCGCGCAGAAGGACATCCTGGGCGTGTGCTGCGACCCGCTGGTGCTGGCCCAGCAGCTGACCCACATCGAGCTGGTCAGTGCTGCCCAACGCTCTGCATGGCGGGCGGGGCGGGGCCGCATCCATCCCTGCACGCAGGGCGGTGGCCCAGGGGCCCTCTCAAAGGGAAGCTGGCTTGCCGACCCTGGCCATTGTGCCAGACGGGCTGTGTGTCCACGGGAGCCCCAGGAAGGAGGACTCCCCTGCAGCTCTGCTCCTCCTCCGGGGGAGGCTGCTCACCCTCCCTGTACTGTCCTCCTCCCCCAGGAAAGAGTCAGCGGCATCCGCCCTGAGGACCTGATGCAGGTCATCAGCCACACGGACTCCGTGGACAACCACAGGGTGAGCAGCTGAAGCCCACGCGCTCTCCGGGGCCCCTGCTGGCACCATTGGCCTGGCCACGTGGGTGGGTGCCTCTGCCCATGTCCCTGGCCTCCCCGGCACCTGCTTCAGGGCTCAGCGATGACCACAGAGTGGTGCATGCTGGGAGTCCTGGGCAGGGGAGCCAGTCTGGCCTGCTGGCTTAGCCCTGCATTGGGCAGCTGAGAAGCAGGCGGGTTTGATCCGGGCTGCTGTGGAGGGTCCAGCCATGGCGACTGGCTTGTTCAACCAGAGTCCTCTGGATCCTTGTGACCTGCTCCCCCTTCCCCCAGTGCCGAGGGGACATGACGAAGACCTACAGCCTGGAGGCCTATGACAACTGGTTCAACTGCCTGAGCATGCTGGTAGCCACTGAGGTGTGCCGGGTAAGCATGCCTGCTGCAGACGGGGTGGGGTGGCTGCCCTTGTCCATACCCAGCAGGGCTCTGACCCCTGCCCTGCCTGGAGTTAGATGATGGAACTTTAAAAGTAAGCGCACAAGGCCGGGCGTGGTGGCACACGCCTATAATCCCAGTACTTGGGAGGCTGAGACAGGAGGACTGCAGGTTCAAGACTAGCCTCAGCAACTTAGTGAGACCCTCAGCAACTTCACAAGACCCTGTTTCAAAATAAAAAGTAAAATAGGGCTGAGGGTGTAGCTCAGAGGTAGAATGACTCTGAGTTCAATTCCCAGCATAAAAAAAAATCTGTACGAAGTGCCCATCGATGGGGCCTTGGCGGTGCCCCACGCTGCTCCCCTACATACAACTCCAAGGCCCCACTTCTGCTCGTGCCCAGCACCATTCTGCCAGGCCGGTGGGCTTGTGGGGCCTCCAAGCAGACACTGGCGGGCCTGGCAGACAGCCCTGGACCTCCTGGATCTGGACGCCGAGTCCCAGGTCCTCCCTAGCCGTCTCCCTCGGGGGCTCCGCACTGTAGCCTGCTGCCTTCCAGGTGGTGAAGAAGAAGCACCGGACCCGTGTGCTGGAGTTCTTCATCGACGTGGCCCGGGAGTGCTTCAACATCGGCAACTTCAACTCCATGATGGCCATCATCTGTGAGTGCGTGGCACAGGTGGGGGGCGCCTGTGCCAGCCTCCCGGGCCCTGACCGCCCACTGTCCTTGCAGCTGGCATGAACCTCAGTCCCGTGGCCCGGCTGAAGAAAACGTGGTCTAAAGTCAAGACGGCCAAGTTCGACGTCCTAGAGGTAGGTGTGGCCTCGTGCCCGCGCCCATCTGTCGGCCAGAGGGGCCCACGCATTCAGATGCGCGGAGCTGGCCTGGCGCTGTACGCTCTGGCCGCGGGTCATTCAGTTGCCCTTGGCCCTTGCTGCTTTGGCAGAACCAGCGTGGCCTGAGGTGAGTTCCGGAAAACGATGAACACAGCCTGACAGGAGCAAACACCTGTAATTCCAGGACTTGGGAGGCTGAGACAGGAGGACCACAGGATTAAGGACTCAGCAACTTAGTGAGACTCTCAGCAATGTAGAGACCCTGTTTCAAAACAAAAAATAAGAGCCGGGCATGGTGGCGCACACTTGTAATCCCAGTACTTGGAAGGCTGAGGCAGGAGGATCGTAGGTTCAAGAATAGTCTCAGCAAGTAGTGAGACTCTCATCAACCTAGTGAGACCCTGTTTCAAAACAAAAATAAAGTAGGGTTTGGGGTGTGGCTCAGAGGTAGAATGCCCCTGGGCTCAATCCCCTGTGTTCATCTGCAGTCCTACCCAGATGGATTTGATCAAAGAATCTTCTTTTTATTTTTTATGTATCATCTATCTATCTATCTATCTATCTATCATCTATCATCGTCATCTATTTGTAGTACTGGATATTGAACCCAAGGGTATTATACCTATACCTCCAGCCGTGTGTTTTTTTTTTTTTTTGAAATACGGCCTCCCTAAGTTGCTAAAGGTCTTGCTAAGTTGCTGAGGCTGGCCTTGAGCCTGCCATCATCCTGTCTCAGCCTTCCAAAGACTGGGATTACAGGCGTGTGCCACCACACCTGGCTTTATTTTTTGCAAAACATTTGTGTCTTGTGGAGCTGGTCGGGTCTGGGAGGCGTTAGTATATAGAGAGGAACAAGGTGAGACCTGGGCAGGGCAGGGCTGCGACGCTTTATGGCTTTGCAGAGGCCCCAGGGCTCAGCAGGCTTCTAAGGGCTTTGCCTGTCCTGCATGCTCTCCTGGGCAGCCCTGGGGACAGGCCTCCTCTGCCCGCCATCTTGTGCCCTGCAGAGGGGCGTCCTGAGCAGGTCTGAGGGGCTCACCTGTCCTCCCTGTGCCGGCAGCACCACATGGACCCGTCCAGCAACTTCTGCAACTACCGCACCGCCCTGCAGGGGGCCACACAGAGGTCCCAGACGGCCCACAGCAGCCGCGAGAAGATCGTCATCCCTGTGTTCAACCTCTTTGTTAAGGACATCTATTTCCTGCACAAAATCCACACCAACCACCTACCCAACGGGCACGTTAACTTCAAGGTAAGCTCAGCCCTCGTGGCCGCGGCACAGGCAGGGCAGGGCAGGGCAGGTGGAGACAGCGTGGCAGTGGCTTTGTGGCAGGGTCTGCAGGTTTCCCAAGGCTTGAAAGGACTTCAGGACTGGGCGGATCAGGGCTGCTGTTTAGCCAAGAGATGTGAGGCGGGAGGTGTGGACCCTGCCCCTCTGCAGGACCTGACCACAGGGCTTGTGGACACAGGCCTGGGTTCACTCAGGACCCTGGTTTCAGTGGTGACCCCACCTGGGAGGCAGAGCAGGGGCCACCCCTGGGGAATCGGGTCGGGCGGGCTTTATGCAAGAAGGACTTGGGCAGAGACGAGGCAGCAGCGGACGATTCCAGGTAGAAATGAAGAACCTGCTCGCTGGGGCACAGGGCACCTGGCTGAGAACGGGAGGGCACGACACAGCTCCTGGGGAGGTGCAGGGGAGCCAGGCTCACACAGGTAAGGGGCAGATGGGCACCATAGATTCCTGCACAGGAAGTGAGTGAGACCCTGGTGTGCCCGCCTGGGACTTCTGCGCTGGATGTGGCTGGAGTCGGGCCCCCTGCCCTGGGGGGCCCGATGGCCCGGGCCAAAGGCAGGATGGAGTGGCCTCAGGGGACACCTGCTGGCTCTGATGCTGCACAGGCCACCATGGCCTTGAGGTCAGCCGTGCAGGGGTCACTGTCTCCGTCCCACAGACCAGCAGTAGGACCACTTCCTGCCCTGACCCAAGGGTTTCAGCTCAGCCTGTCCGAGGGCCATCTTACTGCTTTTCTGCCCCTTCAGAAATTTTGGGAGATCTCCAGACAGATCCACGACTTCATGACATGGACACAGGTGGAGTGTCCCTTCGAGAAAGACAAGAAGATTCAGAGCTACTTGCTCACCGCGCCCGTCTACAGCGAGGAAGGTGAGCGGCCCCCCGACCCTGCCTGGGCCCCTCGCCCTCTTGGGGTCACCTACTCAGCTCACAGGGTGCTTGAGGGCGGGCCGTGGGTGGGTGATAACAGATGAGAGAGGACGAGGCCACCGCCATCGGAGAGACCAAACAAGCAAGTGTCCCCGAGTCCCCAGCCAGAGGTCCCCTTGGCCCAGAACCAGCTCCACCCTGGACGGGGCGACAGTGCAATGCAGGTCCTGAGCCCGCCGCTCCCGTCCTCAGCTCTCTTCGTCGCCTCCTTTGAAAGCGAAGGTCCCGAGAACCACATGGAAAAGGACAGCTGGAAGGCCCTCAGGTGGGGGACACCAGGGACACTCAGCCCACAGGGAGGGGACGGGGCGGCTGCCACCCATGTGCCCTCCGGAAGAGGGACCGGGGCGGTGGGAGGCTGGGGCTGGGGCTGGAGCTGGACAGGATGGGGGCTGACGCTCCCGTCCCGTCCCCCAGGACCACACTCCTCAACAGAGCCTGAGGGTGTGGACACAGCCCGCGGATGCGGGTGAAGCGCATGCCGCCGAGTTTGGATCTCCGTTGATACGGGTGGAGAGGAGGCGGCCTCACTGGCTGGGGCCCATTTTGTATATAACTTTTATGATAAAGATGACAGTGATTATTCCCTGCGTTGAGCTTGGGCACACAAAGGTTTTTTTTTGTTTATCGTTGTTTATTTAAAATAACAGGGCGGGGCCCTGCTTGGGGAAGGGTGGGGAAAGTGTATCATGGGAAATGTCATCCATGATAACATCTTATTCTAATGAAATGTAGATTTTTATTTTCTACTTTGATTATTAACATCTTATGAAAAAATATTTTAAAAAACCCAACCAAAAGCAACGTGAGCCCCGCGTGCTCGGAACGCCTTCCCAGCCAGTGTCTGTGGTGTCGGGGTTAGTGCCTTAGAGGGTACTGGGGGTCGGGGCTTCCTGCTCGGCTGCTGGAGCCCACCGCGAATCTGCCCTGGGCCGCGAGCGCCCGCCCTCGGCAGCCTAGGCCGAGGTTCCAGCGGGAAGGGTCGTGGTGGCCGGGACGTCTCACATGCACACTTCTGGATATGAACCTTTGGGTGTGGGCTTTCCAAAGTTTACATTTTCATTTTCCTTTATCAGGGATTTATGGGGTTGGGAGGGGCAGGGGGGCGCCGGGTGGCATATTTGCTGGCATTTGCTGTCTGGCAAATTGTTCTTCAACTGCGTCTTAGACAAGAGGAAGTGTCGAGTGACGCCAGGGAGGGGTCAGTTTTCCTGCCTGTAGCTGGAAAAGCACTGAGCTGTGGCAGAGAACAGAGTAGACGGGTAGTGACAAGCTGTCTTTGGGCTGGGCGTGGTGGCACACGCCTGTGACCCCATCCTTGGGAGGCCGAGACAGGAGGATCGCAGGCTCGAAGCTAGCCTCAGCAACTTAGCAAGACCACGTTTCAAAATAAAAAAATAAAAAGGACTGAGGGTGAAGCTCAGAAGACAATGTCCCTGGGTTTAACCCCCAGTTGCACGCACGCATACACGCACGCACACACACACACACGCACACACACGCACACACACGTGCACACACGCACGCAAGCCTGGCTGAGGGAAGAGGCCTTGTCGCTGCTGTCACTGTTTCCGGGATGCCCTCCTCCTCCCTCGGTGGGAGGCACCTGCACTGGAATCTGAAACTGAAAGATGAGCCCAGCTGAAGTCACCGCGGCCCTTTCCGACGGAGCTGCCCACCAGGAGGTGTTTTTCTACACCCACACCACCGGAATGAGCTCCCTTTCCATGCCTGACCACCTGGCCGTGGCTGCGCCAGCTCTCTGCCTTGCAAAGCCAGAGGCCACAGTCCACAGTGACTGTCTCCCTGACGGGGGCTCCTCCCTGCGCCCCTCCCCGCTGGCCTGGTGGGGCTGCTAGGTCCCATTTCAGAGCTCCGAGGAGCACCTGGGGTGCGCAGCCAGTCGCCTGGGCCGTGGAGCGGAGCGGTACGCTGTACTGTGCAGTGTTTGCACTTTTCAGACCTTCTAGCTAGTCCAGGTTGTATATTGATAGTACATCTTGCTTTATGTCTTTGAGATAAAAAAAAAGGCTGAAAACTTGAGAATCTATATTTGGAATACGATGTTAAAACATTTTCTGTATGTGTACTAGACAGCCTTCCGGTCTGTGCGCTTATGGGTCACCAGTTCTAGTACCTACTTGAAACTGTCTGTGTTTGGTACTTTGTTTCCCCAGTTTGATACATACCCTTGATTTGATGTTTTGGTATTTGGAGACGATCTCTGAGTATACAGCTGTACCATATTGCAGGATGTCAGCTTTGGTGTGACCTGACTTACTTGCATCAATAAAAGAACATGTTGTTCCCTCCCTTGCCTGGGGTGTGTGGGTGTGTGTGTGCGCACACGTGCATGCACACCCTGGGGAGGTGGAGAGTGCCAGGACACACCCCGGGCTTCCAAGTGGGGACCAGGAGGGGGCTTCCGGCTGCACTCAAGCAACATGTTCTGACCAAGGGTCCTTGCAGCGAGTGATGAAGACAGGCTGCACAGATGGGTGCCCGAGGCCTGGTATCCTCAAATGCTGCAGTGCATGGTCACATAAGTTGTGGACACAGAATTAAGATCTCAAAGGCTCCTTTGCTGCAGGGCTAGTCAGAACCTTTGGGGCTGTGGGAACTATGGGTCTGGTGGGCAGAGGCAGCTGGGCACTGTGGATCTGGTGGGACAGGGGCAGCTGGGCAGTACCTGCTGGCATCTTTGTGTGTGTGTGTGTGTGGTACTAGGGATTGAACCTAGGGGCATCCTACCTCTGAGCTACACCCCAGCCCTATTTTTATTTTTTATTTGGAAACATGTTCCCACTAAATTATAGAGGACCTTGCTAAATTGCTGAGGCTGACCTCAAACCTGTGATGCTCCTCTTTCAGCCTCCCAAGTACTGAGGTTACAGGTATGTGCCACCATGCCCGACTCTGGCTCACATCCTGCAGAGCCCTCTGCTGGATGCAGGTCTGGACATGGCTTCTGTTGTATCACATTGCAATTAAGAACATGAAATGTGGTATTGCACGCCTATGGGACGATTGCAGGTTCGAGGCCAGCCTCAGCAATTTAGCAAGGCCCTCAACAATTTAGTGAGACCCTGTTTCAAAATAATAAAAAATAGGGCTGGGGTTGTAGCTCGGGGGTAGAATGCCCCTGGGTTCGATCCCCAGTACCGCAAAAAAAAAAAAAAAGCATGAAAGCAGTGTTTACTGAGGGGTGCATGTGTGCTTGGGAATGGACAGAAAAGAACTGAGGCACCAAACGGGCAGCTGAGTCTCCCTCCTCCTCCAGCCTGCCATTCAATGAGACTCCAATCAAATTCATACAAGTGTTTTGTGAAACAAGCTCATTCTAACATTTATATGAATGTACAAAGGCTGTGAACAGTCATGACTACCTTGAAGAACAAGACGAGCGGATAGCTCTCCCAGATGTTCACATGTAGAAAGTGAAAGTGATTCAGACCATGCAGTTCTGATGTAGTGATGAGCAGAGACCTGAGGGCACAGGAGAGAGCCCAGGACCACACAGGGGACTTCTGGTGGATGGCAGTGGTTTTGCAAGTCAGTGGGAAGTATGGCCTTTATAGGAAGACAGTGCTAGAAAAAAGTGAAATATAATCTTTATCTCACATCATACATAAAAATCTCTTCCATTTGGTTAGAGATCTGAGAAAAGCATAGATATCTATGAGATATTTAGAAGATAATAAGCTGGGCGTGGTGGTGCATGTCTGTAATCCCAGTACCTGAGAGGCTGAGACAGGAGGGTTGCAGGTTCAAGGACCGTTTCAGCAACGTAGCGTGACTCTCAGCAACCTAGTGAGACCCTGTTTCAAAACAAAATATAAACAGGACTGGAGGTGTAGCAACAATATCTCTAAGAAATCCTTCCCTGTCATGAGGTCATAAATAAATCAATAATAAAAAGTCAAAATCAATACCTCACCAAAGATACACAGATGGGAAAATAAGCACATGAAAAGATTTTCCACGTCATAGATCATCAGGGAAATGCAAATTAAACAACAATGAGAGCCAGGCGTGGTGGCGCACGCTTGTAATCCCAGTACTTTGGGAGGCAGAGACCGGAGGATCCGGGTTCGCGGCCAACCTCAGCTCTCTCTCTCTCTTTCTCTCTCTCTCTCTCTCTCTCTCTCTCTCCCTCTCTCTCTCTCCTTAGTGAGGTCTTCCACAACTTCGTGAGACCCGGTTTCAAAATAAAGTATAAAAAATAGGGCCAGGGGTGTAGCGTGGAGGTAGAACACCCCTGCGTTCAATCCCCGGTACCGCAAAAAAATAAAAATAAAAAATAAAACAATGAGGTATTACTACAGACCTATTGGAACAATCAAATCACAGAACACTGGTACCATCAAATGCTGGCAAGGATGTGGAGCAACAGGGCTTCTCATTCACAGCTGCTGGGGACGCAAAATGGCGCAGCCGTTTTGGAAGATTGTTTGGTGGCTTCTCACAAAACTCAACATACTCTTACCATATGATGAGCAGCTGCACTCGTTGGTATTTGCCTACAGGAGTTGAAAACTTCTGTCCAAACAAAAACCTGCCCCTGGTGCTTACAGTAGCTTTACTCATATTGCCCAAACTGAGAAGCAACCAAGATGCCCATCACAGGTGAATGAATAAACTACAGTACATCAGACAACAGGATGTCTTCAGTGCTAAAAAGAAGGCCATCAAACATGAAGAGACACAGAGGACATGTCAACGGACATTACTAGGTAAAAGAAGCCTGTCTATAAATGTTACATATTGTCTGATTCCAACTCTGTGGCATTCCGGAAAGGTAAAACTCTGGAGACAGTAAAAAGATCAGTGGCTGCCTGGAACTAGGGGAAGGGATGGACAGGCAGAGCACAGAGGACTCTGGGGCCAATGAAAGTACCTGTGTATTACAATGGTGGACATACATCATTAACACCTGTCCAAACTCACAGAATGTATAACACCAAGAGTGAACCCTAACGTAAACTACGGTCTTTGGGTCATAATGAGGTGTCAATGCAGGATCACTGATGGTGACAAATGTCATCACTTTGATGGGAGATGTGGCTAAAAGGGAAAGCTGTGCGTGGGTATGTTAAAACCCTAGTGGATGCCTCAAATCTCAGGTATCCTTGGACCCCTATACACACTGTGTTTTTCCTGTGCATCCATACCTATTGAAGCAGGGTCCTTGGTCTTGTGAAAACCGACAAGTGAAGTCGTGGAACACAGAAGGGTGGGGGTAGGAGTATGAAAGTTTATTTTAAGCCAAGGAATAATTGAGAATAGAAAGAGAATATCTCCCAAACAAGGGAGGGACCCCCGAAAGAGTAGCAGCCAAAGCTCCTATGCTATCTTGTGGCTCCCCAATGTGTTCCCCTGTGATTGGTCTGATCTGGATCCTGGGACCAATGTCCATGGTCCAGCTTCAGTCCCCAATGTGCATCTCTGCTTTCAGGTTGGCAGGTACTTCTGTCCCTTGTGCTGTCCTTTCATCCCATCCTTCCCCTTAATTACTCTTGGAGTTTATTTAAATTGGTTGTCCTCAGCCCATAGGAGGAGCTGAAGTTGTGTTAACTTGCACTGTCCCTGACTGGTCATTATTGTGCATTATTAACCTTATTATTATATTAACATATACTATTGTTATAGTATATTAACATTACTACTGTGCGTTATTAACATCCTTATGCATTATTAACCTTACCTGCTTCTGTTCTTTTTACAGATGGTTTCTTTTAACCCGTTCTGTTCCTAGGTCCTCTCTACCCTAAACTGTCTAGCCATTCCTAGTTCCTCGCTAGGATAAAAATCTATCAATTAAGCACAGTAAGAGATTAATAACAGTAACTAAAAATAAAATGGCAATATACTATAATAAACGTTACGTGGATGTGATCCTTCTCTCAAAAATCGTATTGTACTGTATCCACCCTTCCTGGGATGGTGTGAGGATACGAAGCCTGTGTGATGAGATGAAATGAGGCAAAGGACGGGCATTGTGTGACACGGCGTTAGGCACCAGCACACGACCTTCTTCCTTGAATTCAAGCATCATGATACCATGACAGTCGATACGTTAACCAGGTGGGTAGTGTACATGGTGTGGATACACTGGACAAAGGGATTACCATGACAGTCGATCCGATAGCCAGGTGGGTAGTGTGCATGGTGTGGATACACTGGACAAAGGGATTACCATGAGAGTCGATCCGATAGCCAGGTGGGTAGTGTACATGGTGTGGATACACTGGACAAAGGGATTACCATGACAGTCG